>PVLC010004343.1:0-14553 GCA_004027655.1 Graphiurus murinus
TTTTTTTTTTTTTTTTTTTTTTTTTTTGCGGTACTGGGGATTGAACTCAGAGGCATTCTACCTCCAAGCTATACCCCCAGCCCTATTTTTTATTCTTTATTTTGAAACCGAGTCTCGCTAAGTTGCGGAGTGCCTCACTAGGTAGCTGAGGCTGGCCGCGAACCCGGATCCTCCGGTCTCAGCCTCCCGAATGCTGGGATTACAAGCATGCACCACCACGCCCGGCTCCTAATTGCACTCTTTAACATTAGACCTTCTCATCTTTTCCACCTTGGAAATTTTAGGCCAATTGAAGGCATTTTAAGGGCACAGACAGATCTAGAAAAAGAAATCACAGAGACAAAGCAAAGTGTGAGGACATAAAAAGATATTTATTTTCTATCAGAATTCTTAACTTTTTATTTTTAAACCTAATTTCATTATTCTGCATTTTTAAAGTAAATTGTTTACAGCAAGAAAAGGGAGAGGACACTGAATTTGGTGGAGTTTGTCTTAGTATGTTTTCTGTGACCGTAAGGGAGTACACAGGCTGGAAAATTTATGAAGAAAATAGGTTTATGTCTCACAGTTCTGAAATCTGGGAAGTCTGATGTCCAAGTGCTTCATCTGGGAAAGGCTTTCTTGCTTTGTCTTAATATACCAGAAGGTAATATACCAAGTGAGGATGTAAAAAAGCAAAGCAAAAACAAAACAAAACAAAACAAAAAACAAAAAAACAAAAAGCAAAAAGCAAAGAGATACGTTTTTATGACAACCTACTCCTTTAATTACAAAACCAATCCACTCCTGAGGCCTTGGTTCTTTGGTCCCAGTCACTTCTCTTATATTTCACCTCTAGTCACTGTTTCTTTGGGGATTAAGTCTCCAACACATGAATTTGAGGGACACATCTAAACTATAGCAGGGAAGAAAGATTCTTTTAGAAATAAACCAAGGGGGAATTGAGAAGTATGATTACAAAAGTAGTAATGTAATCTTGTTTACTTACTAAACTTTATTTTATTTATCTGGAAATATTAAATTCAATGCAAGATCTTCTTTCATTCTCTCTCTCTCTCTCTCTCTCTCTCTCTCTCTCTCTCTCTCTCTCTCTCCCTCTCTGTTTCTGGCATTCAACATTTAGCATTTAGACACAACCTACTGAGGACATGAGTCACTGCTGGTAACAGGAATTCAAAAAGGAAAAATAAATATTAGATAATAGTAAAAATTTGCAAAATAAAACAAAATAAACATAAGGTGAATGAAAGGATATTTCTCCATAATAGAATCTTCAAGTTAAGAAGTGTTAACTCAGTGCTATTGGCTTGCCTAGCTATGTTTGATATAACCCAGGATATAATAATATGGTCTTTACCCTCAAGGTGAATGAACATGGTTTGATGATGGCAAGAAAGAAATTCAGTATGCAAAATATTATACTATAGAAGCGAATATAATAAAGACCCCAGGAGAGGCGTGCCATGATACTGAGAGGTGTGATGGGGAAGGGATTGCACCTTCTGTGCGTGGGTGGATATGGGGACTGTGGTCAGGAAGGAAGTAGAATTGGATAAGGAACATGAACAAGAGTTGGTGGGAATTGGGAAACTAAGATTCAGTTGGAAATAATATTGCAAATTATTGAAAAAGATCACTGGGAAACATCTGGATTTGCCAGGATATTTGGTGTGTGTGGGCAATCAAGGGAGACAGGGCTAGAAATCTAGGTTGGGGCTAAACTTCTGAAGGGCTTTGGATGCCAGAATGGAATGTGGAGTTTCTATTTCATGAGAAAGGCCATAAGGAACCATTGAAGATAAAAGTGCAGTAATCAGATTAACCTCACATCAATTTGAAGGTGCTTTGGATCAGGAGAATTTGCATCTAAAAGGAAAATGACTTAGAGGCTATTAGAATGGAAGAGGGAGGTGAGGGAACCTGCAGAGGCTGGTGGCAGTAACAGTGGAATTGAGGAGAGCCAAGAGCACACGTTGTGTGTGGTTCTGCTGCCGACTTCCAAGGCTCAGCCAGACTGCACCAATTAAACCACTGCTACTCCTGGATTTAGGTGTGCTTCACTGAATCTCTTCCAAATAGTTCTTTGGTTCTGGGCTTTGTGAGTTTGCCCAAGAAAGAAAACTAGGAGCATAGCATGTGCAAAATTTTCCACTTACTTGATGGCATATTTTCTTTCCACCACTTGAATATAGTAAAAGCAACAGTTAACATATTATTTATCTCTCTTTGAACCACCAAATGATGAGAAACTGAGATTTAGCAAACTCCAAAGGTGCACCCTTGCTGATTTGTCCAGTACTTGCTCAAGGTATTGCTTTATTTTATTATTTTATATGATTATTCATCTACTTTTTTGGTACTGGGGATTAAAACCCAGGGCATTCTACCTTGGAGAGATACCTTTATCCTATTTTTAAATTATATACATAATTATATATACATATATAAACCATATATGTATATATTATTTGAAACAGGGTCTTGCTATGTTGCTGAGGCTAGCTTCAAACCTGTAATTCTCCTGTCTCAGCCTCCCAAATACTGGGATTACAAGTGTATACCACTTTACCTGGCTTCAAGATGCACTTTCCCAACACATGCCCATGAACATCTCCCTCCCATTGCCCAGGTATCTATTTACTGTGGTTTACTTACCTTCAGGAAGAATGCTACGGGGGAGGCAGAGGAGAATTGTATGAAGATATGCAGTTACCAAAGAAATGTGAAATTGCATGAAGTTAACCCATGACAGCCAGAATATATTGGAGCCAGCAGACATATGCAAAACTATATTTATAAGGAACATAAAGAGTAGAACCAAAGAAAAGAAGGATTGTATAATGTCAAGAGTCAGCTAATGAGGGGAGTTTCACTGATGAAAAAGAATTGCATAAAGTAAGCATATTTAGGGTTGAGATACCTGAAACATGGTCCTGTTAGGTAATGGGCCTTTGATGAATAGAAATAGCTAATCTTAATATTCCCTGTGTAATGTTCAAGATTTAGAGAATATAATATAACCTAATTTCCTTTCTCTTTCTTGGATGGTAATATTGAATCTGAGGATGACAGGGGCCTATGTTCACTTCAGATCTGTGTGTTTTTCAATGTGTTATATAGTCAACTCTTCCATCAGGTCTATGAGGTAGGACCTACTATATCATCACTTTCATGGGTGGAAAACTTCATGCAGAAGAAAATGAAGTGACTTGTTCCAGGTTATATAGCCTGGGATTGGTGAAGTTAGAAATTAGCTTGCAAAACAAAACAGGAAAAAAGAAAAAAAAGAGGGTAAATAGTCTAAGTTTAAAAATAATAAAGCTAGTGTTTCAGCAGGAAAGTCATAGCGATTTAGGCAAAAATTGCACATGGATGTCATTTGGGAATAGTATTATAAGTGGTACTTAGATTGGTTATGTGTGACATCAAGATTTAGTCTTAAAATTTAACAAATGGTATGCATAAACGTATTAAAATTGAAGTCGGAAGTCTTTGGTATAAAATTGGATTTATTTTGATTGAAATCATATACAAGACATATGAAATAAAGATATTTTTTCTTCTTTCTGTTTCCAGACTGCTAGACTTTGCCTGCAGCTCTGCAGTGGGAACAAATGCATTTGTCTCTACAATAAATGTGCTCTCAGCCATTGGGCATTTGTTTGAAAGGACATGCTGGATCTAGGGCACATCGACTGTGGGGCCTTATGCATCTGTGTGAGTCAGCTCTGGAAGGGCAAAGTACTCATTAAAGAAATGGATTCCGAAGAGAACCTGGTGACTAAATGCTCTTTGGAAGCTACGTGCTGAGTATGAGGGTAAACTACTCCTCTAGGAATATAAAGTGTTCCTTCTTGCTCCAAAAAGAAAAAAAAAAAAAGCAATGGTCCAATTGCTTTCTTGGTTTTTGGAAACAAAATTTGGATTTCTCTCTAATAAGCTAGAATACGCCTCCAGTTAGCTTCCAGAGGGTCAGGAGTATTAAGGCAAAATTCATCACCTCTTGGAAGAAGTGGGAGATAAAATCAGAGTGTAGTACAATATCCTCCATTAACAAGGCACCAGGTAGCCATATTTGTCAGATGCATGGTGGTACTGGCATTAATGTAGAATAGCTGCTTCTGTACAAATAAGTGCATTCCAGAAACTGTCAGATGTATCCCAGCCTCATTGCTTCTCTAGAAGCTCATGTTTGCTGTCTCTAACCTAAGAACATATCCAGCAAGCAATCTGGGTCATTTCATATGGCAGTGAATCACCAGGAAAAGCCTCCTAGGGCAGCAAACTTGCATTATCCTTTCGCCCTGAGCAGAGCATTGCAAGACCTTTTCAGAGCAGGGACAGTTTCTGACGATGCCCACAGAGCGTGGACCTGCTCTTTCCTCTTCCTTCTCTTCCTCGACCTTTCTGTACAGCTGCTCTCCTTGCTGCTCTCCTCCTTTAGGAGCAAGCACAGTTTTCCAGAGATCCACAAGGGCAGCTGAGTTAATGGAGATATTGTGAAAGAATTAATGGCAAATGGTAATCTGCATCCCAGAAATGGAAGGTATTGCTGGCTCAAAGGTGGGCATGATGGATATGAAATGACTTAAGCAATTTGTTATGAATAAACAAGGCTGTTCTCAGAAGTCTAGATGTGCACCACTCTCTCTCCTCTGTTGTTCTTGGTTCTGGAATCCTTATCAATACATGCTCCAACATCATGCAGCTCTGAAGTTTGCATATAACTTAAGAATTATTTATTGGCCTAGTTGAAAGCACTAGGCCAATAAATAATTTTCCTTTTTTTTTTTTTTTGTGGCACTGGGGAATGAAACCAGGGGCATTCTACCTGTGACCACAATCTACCTCTGACATGGTCCCATTTTTTATTTTGAAACAGGGTCTTGCTAAGTTACCTAGGGTCTTGCTAAATTGCTGAGGCTGGTCATGAACCTGTGATCCTCTTGTCTCCAGTCTCCCAAGTACTAGGAGTACAGGCACGTACCACCACACCTAGCTGAAAGCATTCTTTCTCGACATAGGAGCATATCGCTTATAATTTACCAGTATATAAAATATTTTCCACTCTGTTCTTCTACCTAGAAGTACATTTGCTTTTTATTTCTTTGCAAAATGAGTATTCACATTAGAGTAAGCTCTTGGTTTTCTTTTTTAGTTAACCTATTTTGATTCTTCTTTTCTCATTAGTACCTTATCCATAAGCATAGGTAGTAGAAATAGAAAGAGATCAAACTTGTTTAAGTGTGCTGGATGTTTTGGTAAAGAGAAAAGAAAGGGATTTGGGAAGATAGGATGGAGTGAGTGGTTCATTAATTTTAATTATATTGTTACCTATTAGTGCAAATAATTAAAAATTGGCATACATAGGAACTTAACAAGAGACATAAAAATCTTTAATGAGTAGTGGCACATAAGGCTTACCTTTATATGTATGCAAAGTGTTAATTTTAAATAGTAATACATCTAGGATTGCAGCAGTGACCAGCAATTAAAGTTTATTTTCAGTTAAAAGGTTAATTCTTTTAATAGCTGAAAGAATCTACCTTGAAGTAGGAAACTTATGACATAAGCCACTATCTCATTGTATATGCAGGATAATAACCTCATTAAAGCTGTAGTGGGAAGGAGATTCACTTTATGTTTCACCAAGGTCAAGGGATAGACCAAGTAAGGAAAGAAGGTAGTTATGCAGAAATGCTTAACCTGACATGTTATTATTTTTATATGTATTGTACCAACAAAATAGATGAAAAAGACAAGTTACTTTAGAGACAGAGGAAAACAAACTCAGGTTATGTGATCTGGAACCCATAAGAATATAATTGCAGAGATTCCAACAGCAATAAGCCAAGAGCTATTGGTTGATCAATGGTTTATTTGATTTTTTTTTATTATTTAGAGGAGAGTATTTTTTGAACATCTACAGTGCTAGCCACTCTACTACAATGATGTTTTCATTTGATAACTCATTTGATTATTTTAATAACCTTGTAGTCACTGACGCATGAGAATATTTATTTTTGATACCATTCATTACCAATTATAAATGCAGTCAGTGCAGATCAACTAATTGTTGGGACATTGTATTAGTCAGCTTTTCATTACTATAACAAAATATCTGAGGAGAACAACCTAAATGAGGAAATATTTATTTTGGTTCAGGTTTTCAGAGGTTCCTGTTGACAGTTGGCTTCTGGGCTTGTGGTGAAGTAGCACATCAGGGCAGAAGGAAGTGATGGAAGAAAGGTGCTCACTTCATTATGATTTAGAAGAAGAGAGAAAGAGATAGAGATATATAGATAGAACAAGAAAAAGAAGAAGAGTAGAAGAGGAGGAGGAAGAGGAAGAGGAGGAGGGGGAGACAGGAGGAGAAGGAAAAGAAAAGAAAAGAGAAGGCAAGGCAAGAAAGGGATCAGGGACAAAAAGATAGGGTTCTCAAGGACATATCCCCGAGGACATACTCCCTTCGACTAGATCCCATCTTTCACAGTTTCTATCACTTCCCAATAGTCCGTTCAACCATAAACACATTGTTGGACTGCACCATTGATGAGATCAGAGTCTTCATGATCCTATCACTTCCCCAAAGTCCCAGCTTTAAACATTCCTGCATTGGAGACCAAGCCTTGAGCACATAAATCATTGAAGACATTCCAGCTCCAAACTATAACAGATATTTATTACAAAAATGCATATATAGATCAGAGGGGGGGGAAAGAAAAACAGAGACTGGACCAAAAATGATTTTAAGTTGCTTTCTTTGACATTATACTTAAATCTGAAAACAAGTGTGGCTCATTACGTTAGGGCAATATCATTTGGCAATGTGTCAGAGCTCTGCAGAGTTTTGGTAGTGACCATTAGTTTAACCCTTTTATGGAATCATTGGCATCACTTTATTTCAAATCTACAAACAATCAGCTAAGCAGTCTTGTAAACACACATTCTTGGCAACCAGGGAAATCAGGTGTAGTGCTCTTAATATCCATCTGCACTCTTCCTTTCAAAAGGTGGAGAATAACCCTGCTCCTCTTGACTGTGGCTTAGACTTGGTGATTTGTTTTTGACGAATACAAAGAGGCAAATGATGGTGTCTCATGTCAAAGACCAGGTCATAAAAATATCATATCATCCTTGTTGCCTTCTCTGGGGACATTCCTACTGGAGAAAACTAGTAGCTGGGTTGTCAGGGTACTTAAGCATCCCTACAGAGAAATAAACCTAGTGAGGAACTGAGGTCATCTACCAAAAGTTAATGAAAAACCTGAGGCCTCTTGCTAACACCTGGATGAGTGCGCTTTCTTGGAAGCAGAAGCTTGAGCCTCAGCCAAGACTTAGATGGCTGTAGCCCTACTTGTTACCTGGAAAGCAACCTCTCAAGAGACTTCGAGCTGTAACCACCCAGTGAAGCTGCTTCTGAACTCCTCACCCACAGAAACTGTGAGATAGTATGTGTTTTATTGATTTAGACCACTATAGGTTGGATACTTCATTATACAAGAGATGATTAATATGCAAAAAGAGGAGATATGTCTCTTCTAGTGCCTATGTCAACACAAATTAATCCATAGTACTGGGAGAAGACGAGTTGTTTTTGCCCAAGAAAACAGGAGCTGAGGTCAAGTATGCATGTTTTTGCACTAAGGAAGAACACAATCTGAGCAAAGCAATAATGGGGGTTGGGGAGGGGAAAAATTGAGACAAGGAAGAAATCAAAGTGGTGCCTAAAGAGCTGGCTACAGGTCCTCAAGAGGATGCAGTTGACTCCTTAGTCACTGGGAGGTTTCTAGAGAGATGAAGAGGTGGCATGGAGTCACTATGCCTTGGAGCAAGAAAGAGGAAATGAGAAGAATTTATCTGCTGGGTTTTCATGTCTGTCTAAGGTCAAAGTACTTCCCACAGGTCATTGAATCCTTGCACTTCTTAGTAGCATTAATTTTTCATGAACTAATATAGTAGTGTTCTCTTCTCAGAGCCAGTGAGAAGGCTAGACCTGCTAGAGCTCCAGTTGTGTGGGATCTTGGTATTGGGACTGTTGTAGTTTCCACCATGCTAAATAAGCTAGAAGCTGAGACAAAACCACTAGTTCATACCCTCTGGGGAGACCAAGAAAATGGTTGAGATGTTAGGAGATGAAGAGATATGATTAGAGAAGTTTGTGAGTCTTTACTAGAGGCATTCTAGCAAGAAAATTAAGCAAGTGGATGAGACCCAGAGGGCAGATCGTGCTTAGTGGATCTGGGGAGACTCGTAAAGTGGTCTGGTGTCCAATTCGGGGCACATTGTATGAAGTCTAGTACACTGTCAGGAAGCATAGGAACATCTTTACAGAGGCAACATTTTGTGGTATGTTCCTTGTGTATCGTCCACTCCATTATTGGTTTCTTGTTACATGTTTTTGCCTGTCTGTTCTCCATATAGTAAGCTCCCAGTGGGCGATGATATCAGCAATAGCTAATACTTACCTAGCATTTACTCTGTGCCATGCACTGTTGCCAGTAGTGCATATATATTAACTAATTTAAGCATCCCAATGGTCCTAGGTGGTAGGTACCATTATTATTACAGTTTTACAGATGAGATAACCAAAGCTCATTACGTTGTTTTCATGACATTTCCAAGTACCTATAACTAGTAAATATAGAGGCTGTGATTCAAACTCCAGAGCCTAAACTCCTTTCCACAACAAGAAACAGGAAGTCCTATAGTGAGTCTTACATTTGTTCCATAATTCTGCTTCAGAGCACTTTTTGGATAATGGTGAAGGAGAGAGATCACAAGCAGAGCACACGGAGCTGAGAAGACAGAGGAGGAAGCTGGGATTGTAGGACAGAGTACTGGGTAGAAGGGGGTTCTCAAAGAAAGCTTTCTGAAACTCTGCATGGATGTCCCCTTAATCTTTGGCCAGCCACTGTTCTTCCTACACACAGGATGAAACTCCACAGGCTGGGCAAAGAATAACTACTATGTGGACTATAATTGAATAATTCTCAGAGCTGACAGCCCTGGGACACAACTAAATTCTGACAAGTTAGACAGAGACCTTGTTGAATGCATGAGACATTCATTTGGAAACTCTAGAAGGTCATACTTAAGTGGGATTCCTGAAGTTCACATCTTAGTAGCAGAGCTAAAATAGCCCCAGAATAAAGACTACTCTAAAACTACTGTAATGGAAACTAAAAACCAGCATCTAAGGGACCGAGCTAATGTCTAACTTAAAAACCTGCCCAAGCATGCACAAAACTTTGAAGGATGCAGCAAAATGTAGTAACATAACATTCATAATTCCATCACCATCCAATTAAAAATTACTGGACAAAGGAGTAGAAAAAAATGTGACTCATAATTAAGAGGAAAATAATTGAATGAAATAGATTCAGACCCTCAGCAACTTAGTGAGACCCTGTTCTGAAATAAAAAATAGGGCTGGGGGTATGATTCAGAGATAGAACACCCCTGTGTTTAATCCTCAGTATCAAAAAAAAAAAAAAAAGAAAAACAAAAAGAAAAAATAGACTCAGAAATGACATAGATGATGTAATTATCAAAATGATGTAATTATTAGATAAGGACTTTGAAGCTGCTAATATAATCAAAGTCAAAGGCTAAAATAAAAATTGATCATGATTCAGTTATTTGTGATAGCATACCAAGCAGTTGAATATGTCTGGAGTACCAAAGAAGTGAAAGCAAAAAGTTATTTAAAGGAAAAATGTTCAACAATTCTCTAAATTTGATAAAATCTTTATTAATACAGATTTCAGAAACTTAACTTACACATACAACACACACACACACACATTCATATACACACTCTCCAAAGTGTGTCATAATGAAGTTGCTAAAAAACAGTTATAAAAAACAAAATCTTAAAAGAAGCAGGAGAAGAAACACATTTTCCACAGGAGAATGACATTACAAACAACCTCTGATTTCTTACTCATCAAAAAAATGCAAGTGAAAATCACAGTCAATACCTTCATGGACATAAAATGTAATAGCTTTTAGCACATGTTAATAAATTGAGTTGAGCAGTGTATAGAAAAGATAATGCAGTGTAACCAAGTAGAGTTTATTTCTGGAACGCAAAGGTGATTTAATGTTTGGAAATAAATCAACGAAACAACTTTAATAACATGCTAAAAAGAAAAATCATATGATAGCTTGATAGTTGAATAACAAATTTCACAAAACGTAACATCCATTCTTGGTAAAAAAACTCTCAATAGACTAGAAGTGGAAGGAAAGGGTTTTTACAAACAACAACTACAATAGCAACTATACCAAACTTATTGAAGTTATTTGCCTCAGACTAGAACAGGACAAAGACAGCCCCTTCCATCACATAATCTTGGTCTTGTAGTAGAGGTTCTGTGTAGGACAATATGGCAAGAAAAAGAAATGGAAAAATAAAAAACAAAAAAAAACTTAATTTTGCCAGAGGAAGTAAAAGTGTCTTTATATGTATATATAGATGACATGCATATGCATGTACAAAAGCCTCAGGAATCTACTATACTTATGAAGACAAATACTAGAATAAGTGAGGTTTTTTGTAAGGTTTCAGGATATAAATTTAATATTCAAAATTCAACTGTATGTCTATTTTTAGCTATGAAAACTGGAAGGAAAAATAAAAATAATATTGCATAGAAAAATAATATTGCATAGAAAAACAAATTACTTAGGGATACATTAGACAAAACCTGTATGCTTTGGTCTGAATGTTTGTTCCTCCTCCCCTCCAAATCTGAATGTTGAAATGGTGGTATTAGGCAGTGGAGGCTTTGGGAAGTTATTAAGTCATGAGGTTAGAGCCCTCATGATGAGGTTAATACTCTCATAAGCTGGGAGTTCATTCCCAGCTTCCATCATGTGACTTGAGCACTCAGCTGGGAGGCACTATTGATGGAGTGGGAAATGGGCTACCATAGGACACAAAATGGACTGACATCTTGATCTTGAACGTCCCAGCACTCAGAACTACAGAAATAAATTTCGAACAGAAATAAATTTCTATTATTGATAAGCTATCTAGTTTACAGTATTTCATTATAGTAGACTGAGTGTGCTATGGCAGTATATAAGGTCTGTACTCCGAAATTTATGAAGCATTAGTAAGACGAAATTAAAGATCTAATTAAATGGAAAGATTTATTTTGAATTTAGAACTCAATGCTAAGATGTCATTTTTCCCTATTGATCTTCAGATTCTAGGCAAACCCAATCAAAATCCCCCCCAAATTGTTTCCCGTTGACTTTTGCAAAGATTCTAAAGATTTCTATGTAAATGGAAAGAACTTTGCTATCCAATATGGTAGCCATGCCTGTAAACCCAGTACTTGGGAGGCTGAGATAGGAGGATCACAGGTTTTAGGCCAGCCTCAGCAACTTAGTGAGGCCCTCAGCAACTTAGCAAGACCCTGTTTCAAAATACATAAAAAGGGATGAGGGTGTAGCTTGGAGGTGGAATGCCCCTAGGTTCAATCCCCAGTACCACACACACAAAAAGAAGTTAGATTTAAATTGAGTAATATTAATAAAATTCAATTTCTTACTCATAGTAGCCAGATTAGGAATGCTCTAAGTTGCATGTGGCTAATGGATATTGTTAGATGGCACTTAAACAGAACATTCTCAACATCACTAAAATTTCTAGTGGAGAGTGCTAAAGAACAATTAAAATAATTTTGAAAAATCCAAGTAAAGGTGAAGCACTTACATTGCTTGATTTCGAGACTTAGTAGTATTCAGAATTGTGGTACTGGCTAAAAAATAGACACAAAGAACAACACAGCAGAATATTGAGCCTAAAAATAGGCATATAGATATATGAATGTGCAATATGTAGGAATATATTTAATTGTAAGATATATTCAATTGCTACATAAAATATGTTTATAAATATTTATATTTCTTTAATGTTTTATATTTATAAACATATTTATATATCTATGTAAATATATTTAATATATAATTTTATTAAAATACATTAAATAAAATATATAAATATTTGCTATTGCAAATGTTCATAAATATATATATATATATATATATATATATATATATTGAGTATACATATTCAATTGATTTTCAGCAAAGGTACCAGTTGTTCAATGGGAAAATTTTTCTTTTAATAAATGGTTGTAGAAAAACTGGACATCTGTATGAAAATTTACCTTGCAGCTTACCCAAAAATACACTTTAAATGGATCATAAAGCTAAATGTTACGACTAAAACCATAAAACTATTTGACAAAAGCCTAACAGGAAATATTTGCGACCCTAGGGTAAGAAAAATTTTCTTGGGATACAAAAACTAAATAGAAGAAAAATGATTGGACTGTACCAAAAAGTTGTATTTCTTAAGACATATGGGCTAAGAATATGAAAGGATAGTTCAAGATTGGGAGAATTTATTACTATCTCTCCATATCTATATCTATATTTATATCATCTATTATATCACAAAGGATTTACATTTCAAATATATAAAGAATTTCTGCAACATAGTAATAAGGAAAACAGACAAAATATTTGAACAGGCCTTTTATACAAAGTAAAATATGAATGTTCGAGAGTTATTAGTCATCAGGGAAGTATAAAAACCCCAATAAGATACCTACTCATATCTACTCAAATAGCAAAAAGAAAAAAAAATATGACAAATGTTGGTGATACCATGGAATAGTGGAATCTTACACTGAGGGAATAGCTCGTTAGTTTCTTATAAACATTCACTTGCCATTTTGACTAGTGAATCCACTCAAGAGAGATGAAAACATATACTCACATGAAGACTTTTACAGAAATGTTCACGGCAGGTTTATTCTTCAGAGATAGAAGACAGAAACAACCAAATATCCATCCATAGGTGAAGCTATATACAAATTGTGGTATGCCTATAAAATGGAATACTACACAATGATAAAAAATTAGCTAATGACAGATTCATCAAAAATATTCATCTGATCAAAAGAAATCAGAAAAATTCAAAAATATAGTAGCATTTGATTAACAAAAAGTTATAGATCAGGTGAAAATAATCTATAGTGACAGAAAGGAGGTCAGTAGTTTAGGGCCCAGTGAATCTTTTGGGGTGATGGACATGATCTACATCCTGTGTGTGATGGTGGTTACAACAAATATAAGAATTTGTTAAAATAAATCAATAAAATAGGTTCATTTAATCAGCATACATTATGCCTCAACAAGACTGATTTTAAAACATCAATGATTTTTTGGAGAAAATCATAAATTTCTCATACAATCATGAATCTAGTCCAACTTTCCTTTAAAGAACATGACATACATTCTAAGTTCCTATAGCTATTTTTAGGGAGTCCTGTAAATATTATGTAGTTAATAAAAACAATGGGGCCTTGAAAGTTGTTCAAGATCTGTGAAACACATGACTAACAAACAACATATTACAATAATACTGGGCAAAGATGTTTTAAGCAGCTGTGATGTGCCGTCCATGGTATCAAATGCTTCACATTCGCCATTTCATTGATCATCATAGATCTGTAAGATAACTGTTAGTGTTGTGCCCATTTTGTAGGAGAGGAAACGGAGGCATCGGGAGGTGAGGTCAGAGTAGTAAGTGTGGGGACGTTAAAAGTATATTGGGACAGAGGGGGAGAGAGAGAGAGAAGGAATGAGAGAGAGAGAATGAGTGAGAGAATGAATGAATGTGAGAGAATTGGAGAGAAAGGGAGAGAGAATGAGAGAGAGGAATGAGAGAAAGAATGAGAGAGAGGGAGAGAAAATGAGAAAGAGAGAGAGAGAGAGAGAGAGAGAGAGAGAGAGAGAGAGAGAGAGAGAGAGAGAATGCTATGCTGAGGGACTTACTGCTTCTCTGGACTTAAAGGACCATTGGTCCCACAGGAAGCGAGGACAGGTATTCAAGCGAAAGGAGCAGCTTGGGGGCGTGTTTTAGTTTTTTCAGGATTAATTACAAGAAGGAAAATTATGTAGACTTAGCAGAAAACCAGGCAGGTCCCCTTCCTCTTTCTGCATCCCCTGTGCTCAAGAGCCTTCGGATGCTCTCTCTGGCTCCCATGATCCTCCAGTGCCCATGCCGGTGGGGTGAGCCTGCCTTTCACCACCCCCCTGACACCTTGCTGCAATGTAACCTGCGTCCTGCTTCTGGCTCCATCCCCCTAACCTCAAATTGCACAAATTCCCAACAGTGCTCAAGTGTCGGGAGAATTTCTTTGCTTAGCATAGCTCCCTCTTAGCCAGGAGAGGGAGAAAGCTATTTTATATGGGCTATTTTTCCTCAATTCAGAATTTTCCATTTTCTCATATCAAAATTTATACAATTTGCAAACAAGAGACAATCTCACTTTCCAAGTTTCTAAGAATACTAAAATCTCTGATCACTTGCTATGGATTGAATGTATATATTGAAGTCCCAACCAGCAGTGTATTTAGAGTAGAGCCTAATTAATTAAGAAGGCAATTAAGGTTAAATGAGGCCATAAGGGTGGGACCCTGATATAATAAGACTAGTGTTCAAGAAGAGACCTAAAAGCCGGGTGT
>PVLC010004343.1:14653-86157 GCA_004027655.1 Graphiurus murinus
AACAAAAAAAAAAAAAAAAAAAAAAAAAAAAAAAAAGAGATCTAAGAAAGGATTCTCTCCTCTCCTCTCCTCTCCTCTCCTCTCCTCTCCTGTCCCTTTACAACCTCTTCTCTGTTTCCTCTCTTCTCTCTCCTGCACCATCATGTGAGGACACAGTAAGAAGGTCGCCATCTGTAAGCCAGAGCCCTGGAACCTACCAAGTCAGCCAGCACTTTGGTCATGGGCTTTCAGCCTCCAGAAAGATAGGGAATAGATATCTATGGGTTAAGCCTCCAGGTCCATGGTCATTTCTGATGGCAGCCCAAGCAGATGAAGGCATCACTATATAGTTCTCCTGCAGAATTCACACGGTTTCTTTTTATAAGTTAGAATCCGCTTGCTTTTACTGTTGTGTTCCTGAATTTCTGGCGTACTTAATACCCAACAGGCACTGTGCAAAGCTTTATATCTGTATTCATTGCTGTTATAATTACTGCTTACAGTAAGTTTGGAAAATGAAGTTTTTCTTTTTTTTTTTTTTTTCAATAATCTCCATTTTCTATTTGGAGAAACTGAGTATCGGGGTAGTTTAGCAACTAGCTTGTAAGGCCCAGTAAGTGGCAGAGGAAGGGCCCTGGGGTCCCAACCCTGCCGTCTGGGCCAGCAAGCTACATGAGTGGTAAGCCCTCACCTGACTGATGGAGCTGACTTCTGTCGCTGTGCTGTTTCTTTGGCAGCTGCTGCCCCGGGGTCTCTTCTAGCAGGCCTTGTGTTGAGCGCTGGGTGTACTGCTGGCGGCCCCTGAGAGGCTGATGCCGTTGATAGATTTCATCTCCTGTGAGTGCCACTTGGCCGAGGTTCCTGGGATGTGCACAACGCCCAGGCAGCCCCTGACAGCCTCGTGACAGCCTGGTGAGGAGTGTGAGACAGCCATTTGTTAGGGAAGGGATCTCAGTGCTGCAAATGCTGTCATCTGTTGAAAGCCGGCGCTGCTTCGTTAACCCCACCATGGTTCCTTCAAGGGCAGTGTGGCGAGGTGCGCGTGGACCCCAGCTCGTCACCGGTGCTCTGGGTGGTGACTTACTTAGCGAGTACTCTCTGCTTAGAACTGAAGACGGCCCACAGCCGAGGAAAGAGAGAACCTCATGCTCGAGAGGAAGGCAGAACACAGGAAAGGAGACCAGCTATTTGCTGCAGTATTTTCTTTCTTTTGTATTTTTATTTTTATTTTTGGTACTAGGGATTGAACCCAGGAGCTTTCTACCATTGAGCTCCAGGGCCCACCCTTTTTATTTTTTATTATGAAACAGGATCTCGCTAAGTCTCTGAGATCAGCCTTGATCCTACTATCTTCCTGTCTCAGCCTCCAAAATACTAGGATTACAGGCATGCACCACCATGCTCAGCTTTCTGCAATATTTTCAAGAGTAAATTCTCGAGTTGGCTGCCACAGCCCGTGATTCTCCAAAATTTGCCTGCAAACATTTGCATGTGTGTACCTAAGTGCATTTAAAGAAAAAAAAAAAATCTTAAAGCTGTTTCTCATAAAAGGTAAAGAGCTCTTACTTTACCAAGAGAGCCAGGGGACCTTCTTGTCACTTCTGTTTCAGGTTTTATTTGCTAAGCTAAAGCGGGCTGCTAGCAGTCATTAATCCTAACCACAGACACTTGCAGAGATACAAGCTTGATTTCTGCTGGAACTGGGAAAGTCTGCAATTTCCAGACCAGCAGCGGTGACAAACACAAGCCTCCGTGGCTTCTGCCCTGTGATGGTTCATATTCTGTGATGTCACGTCCCATATTCATATACATTGAATATAGATGGTTAGATAATACAAAAGTACACCTTAACTCTCCAATGTGGGGTCTTAAAATATATATATTTGTATATGTATTTATTTGTATAAGAATTTCAATGATGGGGTAGTGAGTCTTTCCTCAACTTGGGAGGTGACATTGAAATGGGGTTTCACATTTTTTCCTTTGTGTGTGTGCGCATGCGTGCACACACACACACACGTGCAGACATCATTATATACTTATTTTCTTATACCATACGTATTGACTTATGCCTTTTATACAAGCACACAGCTAGAAAATTATGATTTTATAGATCCTTTCCCCCCTCTTCCATAGGTGTCAAAATAGCAGGGAAATTTCCTGGGGACTCCACCTCACTCTATAAAACTGAAGGTTGGTGAGTTGATTAGGGTGTCTTGGCAAAGAAAAAAAAAAAAGAAAAAAGAAAGTGAAACGCCCAGCTCAATGTCACCTCCTAAGTTGAGGTAGAGCCTTGCTGCCTCTGTCATTGAAATTCTTCATCCACGCGGCAGGGTCAGCTCCTGTCGGAGCCGAGCGTCTCACCGAGCAAGGTAAAATGACACTTGAAATGACGGCACTTCGACTCTGCCCCTCCATGAGCGTGCTTGTGCATAGCATGGGAAGCGATTTCTCATAAGGACAATCTTGAACTTCAGCAGTGTGCCCTGAAGATGTCTTACAAGGGCAATCAGGATTTAGCCGGGGGGCTAAGTGAGAGACAGTTCTAATGTACAAGGTGAGTCTTCAGAGACTCTGAAAAACCCATTAACGGAGAAGTTATTAATGTCTTTTTTTTTATGCACCTATAGTGCAGAGGCAGACCCCAAAGAAACCAGTCCACATTATGAAACATTTTATAGAAATCCATTTTTAAAAATAGGAGAATGCTATAAATGAAATCTTGTGGTGGGAATGGAGTACGTGCCTGGCCTCCTGGGCCAGTTGTGGGTTTTTTTAAAGGAGAAAAGGAAATTCTCTTCTAAGCCTTCACTTTGAGACTAAGAAATAGACCCAAATCTTCCACTGTAAAATTTGATGATCTTTTTATTCTTCTTTTACTCAGATTTAATTTTCTTCTTTCTCTCTGGTTCTCCTACCCAACCCTAACATCTTTAGGCGTCTGTTAACTTGAATTTAACTTTAAAAATATCAAATTATTAAAACTTCATTAGGCACGGCTGCAATACATAGCCAAATGGCTCGCTCCAAGAATGGTGGAATAACTCTCGCCTCAAGAATATGGTGCCTCTGACCCATTACCAGAAGGGAATAAACTTAGGTCTTTTTTGCTGCCACAGAGGCTGACAGATTTGCATTCATTTCCATTAGACTAAGAGCTCTGTGTAACGGAGGCTGGGGCTTACTCATCTTTATGTTCCTTCCTCGTGGCATAGACCTGGTACATAGTAGTGATCAATACATACTTGTCAGATGAGTAAATTTTGAGTCCATTAAAGCTCTTTCAACCATTACACAAGAGGCTGCCTTCCATCTGCCAGAGTCTCTGCCCGTGGCTGGGTCTACAGACATAAATCAGACACAGTCCCCATCTTGAAGGTCCCCAGTGTCTGTGGGGTCAGGAAGAGGAGGGGGCATTTCTGCCAGTGGTAAAGTCAGGGGGAAGTGTAATCACCAGCAGGTATTCTCTGGATAGACAGGGAATAGGTGTTCCAGAGAAGGCGACCGCTGGACTAAAGTCCGGTGAGCATGAGGCTTCCATCCAGGGCATGTAGACACCTGTCTTGCCATATTTTCCCTGGCAAGGAAGATGTCAGAGCTGGCCTTGGAGTCCATGAATGTGTGTGGGTCTCAGGGAGGGACCTGAGGATCCTAGTACCATCATTCATGGCTTCCGCTTCATGTCCTCTTGGTCTTTGGTCAAGACCAAAAAAACCCATCACCCCCTTGCCCACTCACCCTGGAGAGATGCACTGCTTCCTGCTGCTTGTGAGAGGAAGGAGGGACTGACCAGGCCAGAGTTTAGCTCATCCTTGATAAATCACTAATGGTGTTTGTGGTGAGTTGCCTAAGTGTGGAAAGGGGGACGAACTGTGGCTTCAATTGTAAAAAGTCCGTGATCGCCCTCCCCTCCACTCTGAAGGCCCATTTTCCTCCAAAATTGAGTTTTTAAAAAGGTCTAGCAAATCTTAGAGTACTATAAATCAAGTTAATTAGTGCTTACATATCTTGATAGCTTACAGAATGTATTTTTAGACTGACCAAAAGATGTCTAGAGAAAGATATTGCTCAAAACCCAACGATATGGGCAGAACCCAAATGCCATCCATCAACTACATAAAGTCAGCTTGAGGAGGAAAGAACCAGACCATTATCCCTAATCTGCGCTCCATGGCTTAAGGGATCAGGCTTACCCTCCACACACTCACCATTTGCTCACCAGTTGTGAAGCCTTCTGTGAAGAAGAGCCATGCCTACCAGAGATGCCTCTCTGCCTCTCGGTCTCTACACCTCTGTGTCTCCATTTCTCCACTTGTCTCCCTCACTCTGGAGATGGCCTGTATTCTCTCTTGAATCTATCATTCTTGTTCCCCCAAATAAACTAGTCTGTTGCTCTGCTCTTTGTCTGGGAAATTCTATTGTTCATGTATCAAAAGGGTAAGTTGGAATATGTGATCTTTCTAGCTCTCAAGTTCTAGTGCTGTGGCCATTCTTTATGTGATCTTCATTGAAAACCCATCATTGTTTTTTTCTTTGCATTTTACCCTTATTTAGTTGGTTCCTTTTTCTTACCTTCTAATTCTTGCTCTTTGCTTCTTTCTTTGTTTTCTCCTTTCTTCCTCTTTAATCTTTTTCTTGGACATAGGGAAAAAAATGAAGCTTCCCTTTAGTTACAACTGAATTTAAAACACAGATATGAGAGCTTATTTGTGATGGTTTGAGCTGTGCTGGAGAATTTAAAGAGGGTATTTTTGACTCAATTGAACTTTGAAGTTTATTAAGGTGGCTTTAACCTTTTATTGTAAATCTGATAAAATCTGTTTCCACCTCTGTTCACTCTTCACAATTCTGCATTTAATGTCAAGAAACCATCTCTCCCCCCAAACTTACTCAGAAACCACAAGCCAGAAAGCCTCTGCACAGCCAGGAATCAAACCTGGGCTAGAGAGAATGAGAGATTGTTCATGCACACACCAAGTTCATTTGAGGACCCCCTGCTTTTCTCTCTTGATTTTCCTAGTCCCCCTCCCCAACTCCAATCCTCACATGGGAGTGAGTCGCAGTTCTGTCAGGTGGCCAGTTGGAAACACCAGCAGCACGTGTGCAGTCCATGTGCTCCTTGGAGAAGGGCCATAGCCCCTGCCGCAGGTCACCCAGCTGGGAAGGGCTTCCTGCAGATCTCAAGCTGCAGGGGAAATGCAAACCAGGCTGCTGGGCTCCAAGAGAGGAAAGAAATAGCAATAAAACATGACCAGGAGTGCAGCTGTGGGCAGGTCTCCCCATTTACAACCTTCCCATTTTATGAGATATCCTAAATTACCCAAGCTGTGTTTTATAGGACGATTAAGTCAGAAATCTCAAGTTCTATCTACTGTGTGCAAGAGTAGGTCTGTTGGTTATCTTTAGTAGAGCAATATTCCTCCCATAAGAATGAGCATTTTGCACAAATAAAATTTGCAACCAGTGGATTTAGATGTGCAGGGTTGAGCAGCAGCCCAAGTTGGAGCTATGCAGCATGGTGGAAGTGTGTATGCATGGGTAATTGTACATGTGTGTGGCTAACTTGCTGGTCAGGCTCCGAGTGCCAACAAAATGCAGCAGGCCCCTGTGTGTTTTCAGTTGTAAAATCTTCAACTAAAACTGACATGCAAAGATACCGAAATAGCACCCAATATTACTCAAACATCTGGTTCACCAGGATCACTTTTCGGAGGTAAAGATGACTTCTTTCTCAAGAGGGTTGCAGTTTGCAACTCCAACATGTCATTTCTCAGTATTACTTGTGTTCTACCTCCTGATACTAAAATGATGCAGACAGGAAAACAAAGGCCTTCAGAGTGGAGGGCAATCATAGCCTTTTTACATTTGAAGCTACAATCCCCCTTTTCCACACCTAGGCTACTCACCACAAACACAATTAGCGATTTATCAAAGATGAGCTAAACCGTGGCCTAGTCAGTCCCTCCTGCATCTCACAAGCAGCAGGAAGCAGTACATTTCTCCAGAGTGAGTAGACAAGGGGGTGATGGGTCAGTAGAATCATGGATTTGATTGAGCAAAGTTTTTCATCTTGATAATCCTTCTTCAGTCTCATATCTTCTCCATCTCTGGTATGAGCTGCACCATATTGGCCATATGATAGGAACTGCAGGTGAGTGGGAAATAATGTTGCTATCTCTTGCTCCTGCTCTATTTATTTTCCCCGGGCTGCTTTGAGAAACATGATGGTTTGGAATCGGAATGTCCTCCAAATCTCATGTGTTGGAAGCTTGTTCCCTAGTGCAGCAACATTCAGAGGTAAGGCTTTGGGTAAGCTCTGTCCTCATCAGAGGATTAATCAATTTGATGAATTAATAATTTGAATGGAATATTGGGGGGTAGTGAAACTGTAGGCAGGTGAAACATATTTGGAGAAAGGAGGATCACTGGGCTTATGCCCTTGAATCTTTTCTCTCTCTTTCTGCTTCCTAGCTGTCATGAGCTGAGAAGCTTACCTCGACCATGCCCTTTTGCCATGATGGTCTAAGATCCAGAGCAATGAAGTTGGTTGACCATAGAAATAAGGCTCTGAAGCCATGAACCAAAATAAAATCTCTGCTCTTAGAAACTGGTTGTGTCAGGTTTTTTTGTCACAGTGATGAAAAGTTGACTCACCTAGGAAGTAAGTTGCTTTTAGCTATAGTAGGGAGATGTATGCGTTTCCTATTGCTGCTATAACAAGTTGCCACAAACACAGTCGTGCCAGATAAAAACAAAAAGCAAATCCAGACATATACAGGGAGTTTATTAGAAAGGATTACTCTAAGAGGATGAGGGACTGTTGCAACAGAGGGAATGCTATGAATCAAAAGTCTGCAAGGGTCTCAGAGGTCGGGAAGAAAAAGGCTTTTCTTTTACAAGGAAGAGTGAACAAGGCTAGAAAGAGCCAGTTGTGGGAAAAGGGATGATGATGAGGGTAATGTGCTAGTGCATTCCATCAGAGAACGTTTCACCCTGAGGTCACCCTACTGTTAAGACAGGACACCAAGGAGAGACTGTGTGCTGGCCCTGGTTGCAGGTGAGCTGAGTTCAGAAGGCTGGGGGAAGAAGAGAGGCTCAGCTGAACTTTGATTCACATAGATTTTACTGTAATTGGCAATGTGGATGAAACAGTTCAGCTAATCATTCATATGATACAGAATGGGGACTTGGAGGGTTTGTGCCTGACCTTATTATAGGTAGACAAGAGGGCATCCTTGAGTCTTAGCTAAGTCATTCTTTGCAGTAAGTTATCTCCTAGAGCAAACATGATAGAAGCCTTTTTTGAGACACTGGCTTATTTTCAAGATTATAGGCCTCAGGTAAATTTGGCAATGTCAGTGCTGGAAAATAATATAAATTTTCTATTTCACAGTTCTGGACATTAGAAATCTTAAGTGGGCACCACTGGGCTAGGTGGTGACAGGGCTGTGTTCCCTTTTGGAAGCTCTGGGGGAGATCTATTTTCTTGTTTTGCAGCTTCTAGAGGCAGCTATAGCCCTCAGTTTGTGATCCCTGCCCCTCCTTTGAAACCAGCAGTGGCTGAAGAGTTTTTATATTGCATCACTTTGATGTGGTCTCTTCTGCTTCATTTTTTCACATTCAAGAACTCTTGTGATTATATTAAGTCTACCTGGATTATCCAAGATGCAGCTGGTTAGAAACTTTAATTCCATCCACAACTGTAATTCCCTTTTGCCACATGAATGAACACATAGATTCTGAGAATTAGGACTTGGATGCTTTAGAGGGCTATTATTTTGCCCACCATTGAAAATATCCTGAATAATTCACACAAGGTATATAAAGATATGTGTTAACTAAACACTGCTTTCTGAATCCTTAGAATTTTCCTAACTTAAGGCAGTAGTTCTCAAACTGCACTATTCTGGGTCATTTCTACACTCCCTTAAAATCTCTTGAGGACCCCAAGTGCTTTGGCCCATACGGATTATATCTATTGATATTTGATGTTTTAGGAATTAAAATTGAGAAAATGTAAGCATATTCACTTGATAATTCATTTAAACTGTTAGCAATAAATACATTATATGTGAATACATCTTTATTAAAAATAACCATATTTTCTAAATCAGTATTTTAGTGAAAAAATAGCTGCTTTGTTTTGCATGTTTGAAATATCTATAGTGCCTGGTTTGGTATAAGGGAGCTAAATCTCATGGATCCTGCATTCAGTATTTTGTAATATGCTGTTTTGATCAAAGTACATGAAGACTATCCAGCCCTATACAGATATGTACCTGGAAAATGAGGGCATATCTCAATAGCCTTCATAGATAATTCTGGATATACTTTTTTGACACTGAACCAAAATTTGAGAAATGGGACCACTGGAAGTTTTATGAAGGTTAATTGCAATATGAAATTGAAGGTATCAGTGAGCTTTTTGTTGACTATTTTTATTTTTGTAAAATTCAGTTGTCTTGCACTTCAAACAGCTTTTTTTTTTTACCATGCATGGTTATTATAATGCATTCATTGTTAATTTGTACAATATTGGGTCACAGAGTTGTGGGAATCTTCCAATTGTCACATTTTATAATACAACATCAAAATATCACATTTGTTAACATCACTACTAATTTCATCAGAAAATCTGTAAGCATTGGAAAGTTCTGAGGGGTGATATAAGATTTCTAAATTTCCATTTTCTCTGGAAAGGTCAAATTTTATCACAGGCAGTGAATTTGCCTTTTCTTTTTTGTTGACATTTGCACTGAAGTTGCAAAAGCAATGGTGAGTGGAATGATTGCCTTTGTACAAATCAAGGAAGCTATAGCAAAGGGTGCTGATAGTCCTCAATCTCTTCTGCTTGCCATATACTCACAGTAAAAACAAATAAGCAAGCACACACCACTTTCACTGAAATAAATTCATGGTGAAGCAATACAAATTTTTCATTTTATTGAATCTCAACCCTTTAGTAAACGTAAAAGATATTCTATTTGATGAAATGTCAAGTATGTATACTATACTTGGGCTATATGCTGCAGGACAAGGTTGTCTCCAAGAAAGAACCTCATGCTGTTGTTTGACTTGTGAGCTGAATTGCCACTTTTATGTAGAATAACATTTTTTCCTTGAAAAAATGGTGGAAAGACAAATTCTGGTTTTCAGATTTGGGTATTTGGCAGCTACTGCTAAAAATATGAACCCAACGAGCTGATCACTTAAAGGAAAACAACACAAAGTGAGGAAACAAATGGTATCATGCCATTTTTTTAGAATCAGAAAGCTTTTTAGAACAAATGAGATCCAAGACATCTCAAGACCTACATTGTCTGCTGCAATAAAGCTATTCCAAGTTACTGGGGATCAGGCAGTGTGTTCCTTGTGAAGCTGAAAGGAACAGAAAACACTCAGGACAAGAAAGATTCATCTTTGCTCTGAAGACTTTGGCATGACCTAAATGGTGGAATTGTTTTGAATATCTTTTTCCTCAATGGATAAGGATAACTAGCTCCATCTTGTAACTGTATCATGAGAGTCAGTGATGAGTTCCACTTGAATGGTACCTGGCGGATATTCAGTAATGCACATTGTTGTTGGTGTGTCTTCACATGCTTTCATCATAGGCCCTTGGCCCTCCAGATAACGTTCAGGTTCAGCCATGCTCTTTGTTATTCTGAGCCTCTGTGGTATTTATGATCCATGTGTGTTAAGCATGCAATTCCTCTTCCACCCTCCATCCTGGTTCTGCTTCCCCCTGACTCACCCTCCATTACTTCAGCCCCAGGGACTCCAGGTCTGGGCAAATACACTCTTTAATGATCCTTTGGAGGTGGGCTTGCCCTCCTGGGTCCAAGAGCAGGACACTCTCTTGGTTTTTACTATTAGCTCATGGCTTAGAGTAAGGCAAAACCTTTCAAACTCAGTGTGTTTTGTAATTCTCAGATCAAGGATCAGAAATTGTCTTTAAATGGTCTAAAGTGGTTTTTTTGAATGGTAATGATTTACTCTTGAATTTATATTTTACTCATGATGGAAGGATGAGTCACATTTTAAAGATTGCCAATGATAACTACACTACAACTACTGTTAATCAAATCCATCAAACTGCCAGGCAGATATGTTGCAGATTTCATCTCATTTAATCCTCCCTGACATGTCAGCTTTCACCATGCCCTCTGAATTCAGGGATATTGAGACCCTGTGGTATTTGGTGATACATTCAGGCTGTATAGTTACAAGGAAAACTGGAGTTCTAACAGAGATAGAAAGGTTTACTTGACTCATGGTTCAGAGGTTCAGTCCATGGTTGACTGACTTCTAGGCTGAAACATCATGGCAGCAGGGCATGTGGGTGGAATGCTGCTCAGGACAGACAGAAGGCAGAAAGCAAGAGAGGAAGGGACCAGGACAGATATAATCCTCAAGGCCATGACCCCAGTGACCCACCCCCTCCGGCCATGCCTCACCTCCGAACCTTGCTGAACTGGGGCCATGCTTTCCACACATGAGCTTTGGGGGTCCACTTTCCAAACCCAAACCACAGGCCTTAGCTTTTCTTCATCTATTCAGTACGGTCACAATTAAAATTTGAGTTTCTTTCCTTTGGAGTATTTTGTTTTTTTAGTTGAAGTATAGGATTGCTGACGTCATCTCTGACTGGAGATAGTCAAGTTCTTAGCAGGTTGAGAACAAGAGATTTCACATCCCGTTTCACCCTCACAGTGAAATCGCTCGTTTGCATTTGTCCATTCGATGCACCAGCGGTGGCTGGTGTCTAGGTGCTGTGGAGGCTGCTCATTGCTCAGTTGTGGTCCCTCATATACCACCTTTGCTCTGCAGCCTGTTCTGAGGCATTAATGATGAGGCAGTGGCCAGCTCTGGGGTGAAACTACTTAAGCACACTCCTGGGTGAACACACACTGGAAAGTTTAACTGGCTGAAGCTCCTGCAAAGGTCTGAGTCTTATTAATAAAAACAACTCTCTGGTGAAGGGAGCCTTTTCTTCTTTGTACATTTCCTTATGTCTGCATAGCAACCTGACAATGCTTGCCATGCCTACAGGATGCTCCCAGGATTACCTGCACCACTCATTGCTTCGGCCAGTTCATGCAGAAGTCGAAAGTTACCCACTTTGAGCAATAGAAACGAAGCAGCCCCGAGGGAGTTTGTTTGTTTCAACAGCCAGGTGTTTGAGCCTCAATGACACTTCATGAGCCAGAAAAACAGTATTTTCTTATTTGTCTCTACAACTGATCTGAAATTCTCCAGGCATTATCAGTAACTGCTGAGTCTTAATGTTTCCTTTCAAACTTTAATCAGCGACACGAGGCAGATGTGTTTGTCTCCTGAGTGTTCCTCGTCATTTATAAGTGCCAGTTTGTGGTTTTAATATCATCTGAAATGTCAGGGCTCTGACATGATTCTAATTTTAGTTGATTTCCATCTTTCCTCTATTGTTTATCAAAATGGCATCCGCACTCCCCTGCTCAGAAAAGATACGCTAAACACTTTGCCGCCTTTGTCTTAAAGTGTTTCAAGTCCATCTGTCTCTTTAAAGGGGTTTGATTTTTTTTAATCTGAAGGGAGACTATATTATCACAAAGAGACATGTGGTTGGTGCCTATGAGTGGACATTGGATGTGCAGGAAATGTTCTGCTGAACAGCATTGCCAGGCTCTCTGATTCCTAATGACTGGGAGTCAGAATTATTACACTGTAATTTTACTGAACTGCTGGCTGGTGGACTGTTAGTGTGTATATAAGGTGGCTTACCCAAAGAGTGGTTTATTTTCCCTCATAGTACAAAATGTAGGGGGATCCAGTGGTTCTGTGATATCCTTTGTGCCAGTCTATTCTTGTCATTCTGCCTTCATCCTCCTCTATGGCTTTCATTTTCCTTTGGACTACCTGGTGGTTACAAGATGGTGGCTTCAGCTGTAGCTCTATATCAGTGCTTCAGGTTGGAGCAGGAGGAAAGGCCAGAAGGCTGCCTCTTTTAGAGGCATTTTGCTTTTCCCTATTTGGAAGGGCCAGAACTGTCTCCTGATCCTATTGACTAGCCTGATCCTATTGAATGAACCCCTCCTGTGTAACAGAGGCTGTGAAAATATTTATTTCCAGTAGGGCATACATATATAATTGGGATTATTATTATTATTATTTTTGGGTATGTGTGGTATTGGTGATTGAATCCAGAAACTTTCTACCTAAAAACTACACTTCCAGCATTTTTTTTTTAACAGTTTTTTTTTTTTTAACAGTTTTTTTTTTTTTTTTTTTGGTACTGGAGATTGAACTCAAGGGCATTCTACCTCTGAGCTATACCCCCAGCCCTATTTTTTATTCTTTATTTTGAAACTGGGTCTCGCTAAGTTGCGGAGTGCCTCACTAGGTAGCTGAGGCTGGCCGCAAACCCGGATTCTCTGGTCTCAGCCTCCCGAATGCTGGGATTACAAGCGTGCGCCACCACACCCGGCTTGTTGTTGTTTTGAAACAGGGTCTTGCTAGGTTGCTGAGAGTCTTACTAAGTTGTTGAGGCTAGTCTTGAACCTCTTATCCTCCCATCTCAGCCTCCCACATCTTGGAATTATAGGCATGTACCACCATGTCCTGATAATATTGTGATTCTTTGGTAAGCAAATAGGGGAGTATTTGGTGTACAATTGCTCTAAGGTATCATCTCAATTCTCTTCCTTCTGACTATACATCTTTCTTTTATCTGGCCCTTCCTCTGGGAAGTGTCAGTTTTCTTTTTGCAGTTGGGTGATTTCCTGGACCCTCAGTGTCTGTCCAATCAGTCTCAGGTGGTTTTTCAATCAGAGTCCAGGCCTCAACCCCAAACCTCCTGACTCCAGCTTTGTGGCTGTGGGTCTCATCTCCTTTACTAAATCCATGGTTCCTCATTTCAGCAACAGAGACACACTCCAGAGCTGCCTTCTACAGGTGGGGTGCCCTAGCTTTCCAGTCCATTTCACTTACTGAGTCTTCCTATTTGCATTTTTGTGGGATTCACCCCTTAATCCTCAGCACCTCTCTCACCAATTCTGAAGACGGGTTTATTCTTTGATCCACTGGACAGCAATCCACCTCATGCCTAATACCTCTTAGAAAGTCTCAAAAGCTTTATGCAACAGTCCTCACTGAAGATCACAAAAGGAGGTCCTCAAACCAGGTGTTTTCTGTGCTAAGTGCACACCCCTGAATGCACACTCCCTGATCTGGATGTATTTGAATTGTCAGGGGGGCCCGAGAGAGGCTCAAATTGAGGATTTCCCCTCTAGTCATTGCTGCTATTCTCGGCTGCCTTATGGGCAGGAGGACAAATGCAATGACTTGGATAGGAAATCTAAATTAGTAATTTTCTTTCCAAGTAGGACGACTTCTGGGTGGACCTGTGAGATTCTTGAACTAGAAGTAGACCTTGCACCGCACTGGTCAAATGCCTGTACTTCATGTATGAGGACTCCTTGTTTCAGGATGAGTTATTAGAAGCCAGATTGGTCGTTAGGGGCAAATCTAGACTTAGAAGCCAAGTTTTTGCATGCTTGATCATATGGCTTTTACACACACACACACACACACACACACACACACACACACACACACATCGAGAGGCTCTATCCTTCTACCTCTGTCTCCTTCACCTAGAAAGGCTGGAATTACCAAGAGCCTGACTGTGAGAAAGAGGGATGGATGGGTCTGAGCTATAGAGCCACCTGCACCAACAGATAGCACTGAAAGTCTTTGTGAAGACAACTAAATGGTCTCTACTGAAACTTTTTATGCTTTTCAATATGTCAAGTGCTTTAGTCTCCTCTCCTTTTGCACTTAGAAAGTATTTTGTTGCTGCACTTATATCATTGTAATTGCATTATATAATTAACCTGCAAGTGAAAGAAAAAAAAAGGTGAGTGATTTCAAAGGTGAGCAGAAATGTATTTAATTCACCTTAGTGACTTACTTTATTTAGTGCAAAAGTCTTCCATATACAGTGAGATCAATCACATCACTGATTTTCTTAATTGCACTTTACCCTGGAGTGCAATTAAAATATCAGCACTGCCTTGTTTAATGCTTATGTTCTAAGGCTTGGGGAACAGTTACAGGATGGAGTAGGCTTTAGAAGGTGCTCTTAAAAGATAACAGAAGGATTGAGCATGGTGGTTCATCTCTGTAATCCCAGTACTTGAGAGGCTGAGACAAGAGGATGGCGGGTTTGAGGCCAGCCTCAGAAACTTAGTGAGAACTGTTTCACAATTAAAAATAAATAAATAAATAAAAAGGGCTAGGGTGTAGCTTGAAGGTAAAATGTCCCTGGGTTCAATCTCCAGTACCAAAAAGAAAAAAAAAAAAGCTACAGAAGCCTGTGTCTCACTCCCCTCAAATTCCGAACTAATTGGTTTCAGGTATATATGGGAGCATTGAAATTATTAAAAGACAACTAAGGAGATAACAGCAGTGTCAAAACAAATTACTCAAGTATAATCAGAGTAGAGATGAACATTTTCATGTGTTTATCAAAACATTAAGTAATCAATCTTCATGAACTTCAATATACACTATGCTGCTCTATGTGGAATGCCACACATAGGTCATTTAATGTGATTTATATGACTGTATACTTATGATGCCCATGATAAATATAGATATCACAGTCACTGATATTTCTTCTGCAATCACAGCTTAGTTTTTAGGACAAGACTAATTGGTGAGACCCCACTGAGGCAGAGCTGTACAAAGCATAAGAAGAGGAGGCGCTCAGATTTCATGTGTCATTAAATTATCCAGATCATCATTTAATACTTGGCTCACTGACAGACAATGGTAGTTTTCCCTCAATATCCACTCTCCTTTCTTCTTTAGTCATAAAACTCCCGAATGCTAGCTGAGGACATAATTTCCTGGAAGAAAAACAAAACTCCCCAACCTCACTCACAGCTGGTATGGCCATATAATTAACTTCTAGCCAAAGTGAGATGAAAAGAGGTAGGATAGACATTGTCCAGGAAGGACTCTTCTAGGAAGGGAGCCTACATTTTATGCCCTTTCCTCCTTCCCTCTGTCTCCATGGGGACCTGTTACTGGAGTGGGCACGGCCATCTTGATCCAGAAGGTCACTGTCCTGTGGCCGGAATGGCTTGCTTTCCTATTGATTGTGGAGCAATCCTGCTTACTCTGTCTGTATGAACAAGAAAGCTACTACCTCTTGCTTCAGCCACTCTTAGTTTGTGTTTTCTGTCTCATGGAGCTGAACTTAATTCATCACCCATATTATAATTGGATGAATCTCTTCTAATTAGGGGAGGATCGTGCTGGGCACAGTTTCTGGCTAAGTCCATAAATGTATTCAGAAAAGAAAAAAGAAAAAAAAACAACACTCATGGCACTGTGAAAGCCCATTTTATGCTATTGATACCTTTTCAAGTCCTTATCAATACTTCATTCACGCTCCTGTCTGTTTTGATATATTTTGGCTTTTCCGGTTGTCGTAATATGTCTTCCTTCCATCTTGATGATTTATAATCAAAATTGATAAAACCATGAGGTGGAAAAGATGATAAAATCTAGTTTCTCAAGCATAGTAATTACATCTCTGAAAACCTCAGATACCACGTCCTCAAGGTCCACATTCCTCCTATGGGTTTTGAGTGCTGTGTACATGAAGAATAGATTTACTCATTGAGTGGATTAGGATTAAAGATTGATGAGAATTATTTTTTCAAAATAAATTCAGCATGTAAGCTGATAAACTGAAGTTAATCATTGAGGTTTTGGACCGTGACACCATTACTGTACAGAGGCTTTGATAAATTAAAAACAAAAACAAAAACAAACAAACAAACAAACAAAACCCCCCGTGTATTGAAACCAAAGTACATACTAGGGACAAAAATTAAATTAAGTTAAAAGATACTGAAGTAATACAAATTGCAGTGAAATAGTGAAATCCTAGGGTGCCCTCAGGTGAGAATCAGTCCTTCAATACTACTACAGAGAAATTAAATGGCGGGGAGGGGATTATGGGGGTGGACATACTCCCAGAGAAAGAGGATGCAGGAGTGGTGTTTGTTAGGTCAAAGGATGCATGGGGCCTGATGGGTTTCACGACCACAGCTATGTGGGTTTCATAAGTACAGATGCGCTACAGTGGAGCAGAACAGTCTGACCCAGTCTAAGTAGCAGTTACCCAAAATAAGAAAACAGTCACAAGGGGGAACAATCCAACCCTGACGATGAAGATCAGTCCCCACCACTTGTGAGCAAGAGTTTGGCTGTTCCCCAAACTAAGCACTACCCCTCCTTTGCTCTCCCTGCACTGCCCCCTCCCTTGCTCTTCCTAAGATAACAATCAATTTTTTGCTTCCCCCAGCATGGCTGCTCTCCTGAGCAAGACAGCTCAGCAGCTAACTTCGCCTGCAATAAAATTTCCTTAATTGGACCGGCCTCTGGGGTCACTTGTTTTCTGGGTCTTTACTGCCATTCAGATGGTCATTCACCTGCTTCTTTCTACCAGCTACCATGGAATCTACTACATGTCATGTACATATAGAGAAATACCAGAGGATCTAATCTAGTACAGACAACATTTGTCTCAGGATTTATAAACAAGATCAGAAACATCAGAAAGTGTTGAAAATGAGCAAATGATGCGCTTAGAAAAGAGTGTGTTATATAAGAAAATGTAAAGATTTGGCGCTCAGCTTGGAGGAAATCTTAAGACATAATAATAATTTCAAGGTATCTTTTGACATGAAGAGCCAAAGAGGACCAAATAAAATAGTATGAATGAAAATGCATTAGTCTCCTTGTTTGACGTGGGATAAGTGGGGAGAATGCACAGAATGGAAAACGAGAAAAGAAAAGGAGCTTACTGAACTTTAAATTTCAAACAATTTATCAAATTACCTTGACAATGAATGATTCATCGTATTCTGATTAACTCAAACCTCTGGCTGAGGCAAACATAGTTTACTATAGAGAATACTTAGAAGACAGCAGAAATTATTTTTTATTGAATCAATTAGATTTGTTTAGCTCATGTTTCACAAATATAATGAGCTTCAAAGTCTTCCAATTTTTAGGTACTAAAAAAGTCAGAGTAATGATTAATTAGATTGGGAATTTGTCTCTGTAGTAAAAGATTATCTTGACAATAGGTGGAAATAATGGAATTTCTATTCTAAGAAATACTCTCCCCAAAGCAATCTTACCTTTGCTGGGCCTAGGTAAGCAAATCTTGATGGTATTCCCTTCAGATTCCCAAAGAGTAGTGAGTTCACAGGAAAATGAAGAAGTACCAGTTTTAAATGATCAAACAAGGAAGAAATGAGACCAAACGGGCTAGAGACGAAATCTGAATTCATCAGTTGCATTTTAGATTTTTTGTTATTGAAATGAGCAGAAATACTTATTGCCCATGTCTAAACAAAAGAATAAAATTCATTGAGTAAATTATTTAAGTCATGTATATATGCCAAGTGACAATAAACATTTGTTTTTCAAAAGAAAGTCATTGATCATATTATACAATAATATGTCAATGTGAATTGACAAATAGCTGGCTAATTTGCTCTATCTGAACAAATGAATGAAAAACACCTTAGCTTCCCTTAACTGTTTAGAATTCAATTGATATGCTGTTTTTCAAATTTAAGCAATGATATTTTAAAACTCAAAGAATGGGGCTTTTTCAACTTATTATATATTACCCACTAATCAGGCAATATATAAAAGCTTTCCTATGGGATATTTCAAATTCATTTGTTAAATATAACTAATGAGGTTTGCTTTCTTAATTGAAGAGTCTAAATAACTTGTAGAAACATTCAAATATGTTCTAAAACATCATTATCTCCATTATTTAAATATTAATGTAGTTGGGAATAAACAGAAATAACTTTCTTTATAATTAACTTTACTGAAACAAGGAGAGTATAAAAGTACACCAAGCTTGACAAAGAAATCAGATTCAAAGCTTATGGTGGATCAATCTGTTGTAAAATGGTTGATACGTATACAGGACCCCTGATTGTATATGTGTGTATGTGTGGTGCTGGGGATTGAACCCAGGGGTATTATACCTCTGAGCTACACCACTGCCTCTATTTTATTTTTTCCCTGGGAAACAGGGTCTCCCTAAATGGCTGACAGCCTCACTAAATTGCTGAGACTGGCTTTGAACCTGTGATCCTGTCTCAGTCTCCCAAGTAATGAGATTGCAGGCGAGTGCTACCATGCCTGGCCATGGCTACCCTGTTCTTGTACAATAATGTGGGAAATGGAATAGTGACAATATTAGAAAAATAGAATCATTTATAACTGGAAGTCACATAGAGATTATCCAATTCAATCCCTCAGACTATATTAGATTAATTAAAAGTTAATATAAATAGTCTGTCTTCATTTTAACAAATGCTTATGTAAAATTTGAGCAAAAGAGTATGAAGGAGAAAACTCTACAGAATCTCTCCACCTTGCAATGTTATGAATATTTTCTATATTTTTTCCTATCTCTTTTTTCCTTCCTATCACTTCCTTCTATCATCTTTATATTTCCAAATTACACTTCAAAAATTATTAAATTTCGCCGGGCGTGGTGGCGTACGCTTGTAATCCCAGCATTCGGGAGGCTGAGACCGGAGGATCCAGGTTCGTGGCCAGCCTCAGCTACTTAGTGAGGCACTCCGCAACTTGGTGAGACTCGGTTTCAAAATAAAGAATAAAAAATAGGGCTGGGGGTATAGCTCAGAGGTAGAATGCCCCTGAGTTCAATCCCCAGTACCGAAAAAAAAAATTATTAAATTTCCACTAGCAATGAATTATTTTGTCACAACTCTATCAACATTATCAATATTCTATTTGCAAATATAAGACTAGCATCATTTCATAATTTAATATGCACACCTTTCTTTACTATTCATGATTCTTTTTCAATATTTAGCCATTTGAGTTTTCTCATTCATGAATTTCTCATATTTGTTTTCCAGGTGGCAACTGGGATCTTAGTATTTTTCAAATTAAGTTTGTAATTGTCATATATGTTGCATGGAGTTTGCTAAAATTGAAAATGTCTTTGTTGATAGTATGTTTTATTGTCCTGAAAACCATATCCTCTTTCATTGTTCTTTTTATGAAATATTTTAATAATTATCTCATTTATATATTTCAAGTATTTGTATTCTTAAAATTATTTTTTTTAAGTTCAAAATGATATTGAAATTGGGACTTAACTTATACACTGAGCTGGAAGGAATCTATCTCTTCTGTCAATACAGAGAAACATGGATGCTTTTGATAATTTATTTTGCTTTTCTTTTACATTATTCAGGTTACATGGTAGAGAAAATATATTTTCACAAAAAAGAACTAGGAAAAATGTTAACAGTTTTCAATATTTTAGTAAAAACTACAAATTGTACCACGTAGTTGTTATTGGTACATTGGAAATAGTTTGATTTTTGTTTATTTTTCTTGTGTACATCTTCTTTGCTGGACTTTGTTATTAATTGAAAGAAGTTTTTCAGGTTATTTATTTAGATTTTTTAGATACAAAGTCACATCCATCATGAATGATGACACTATTGTCTCTTACTAATTATTTTCATTGTTGAGTCTCATTTTATCAACTAGAATAGCTCTAAAGGAAAATGATGATTGTCCCTTCCTGTAATTAGGTTGATTCTTATTGACTTAATAAGGGCCATGGGTTTAAATATGGGGCTATCACTTATTCTTATTCTTAAGAATAATGATCAATTTCATGAAATAACCTTTAAAACCATCAATTATGGTAACTATAAAATTTGTCTTGAGTTAATAATGCACTATTATTATAATGCTATAATCAGTATTATTATAATACTAGAATACTTATTAAAGCATACAAACAGTTGTAGTGGGTTATAAATTGGCCAGTATTTCAGTGAGGACTTATATGTATATATACAAAAATACACGAATTGACCTCTAATTTGTTTTATTATCGAGCTTCGTTTACTTTGTTTATGATACCTCACTTGGCTTCCCTTTATTCTGAGGTGTTTAGCATGCTAGGATGATCTAGCATGCTAAAGGTTGAAATAAATCACCTGTGTACCCACAAATCTGTTTGGAAGTGGTCTTTCCCCCATGTATTCAGTTTTCTACTACCTTTTCCTTGCATTAGGTCATGTAATACTGTTCTAGCATAACATTTATTTCTTTGAACTATAACAAATCCTTAATATGAAATCGTGCAAAATATTCCATACTTGTGACATAACTTTTTTTTCTACTTTTGATGATTATTTTTTGGATTTGGTAATTCTGTTGTTGGGAGCCGAAAGGCCGGTCAGAACTGGAATTCACACTTTGAGGGAACTTCCCCTCAGCAGCCACAGTGACAATGTAAAACAGGTTCTATCTGTTATCCTGCTGTGGCCCTTACCTAAAAAGGACAGGATCAACCTTGACCAATCATGCAAGCTCACACAAGCTTGCCTGACCCCACCCCTCACCTCTAGATACTTAAGCTTTCCTGGTTTAATAAAAAATTGAGGCTTAATCAGAATCCTGTCTTGCCTCCATTCTTTCGCGTCCCTTGTTTGTCTCATTCCCTTAGGTTAGCTGCCTCTGTCTCCCGTTCACAACCCCCACTGGCCGGGGCATTCATTCTGTTACTGAACTATTTCTCTAAGAAGCAACTATTATGTTAAAGCATATTATTTTTTCCTGTATTGAAAAAACCTTTTTATTCTTTCTGTTCACATGTAAAGCCTTTGTGTTTAACTTATTTTTGTACTTTTACACTCCATTTCTTAAATCACACATTAGCATTTTTCTATTTTTTTAGTATGCTTTTTAAATTTTTTTTATTTTTTATTTTTTGCAGTACTGGGGATTGAACTCAGGGGCATTCTACCTCCAAGTTACACCACCATCCCTATATTTTATTCTTTATTTTGAAACCGAGTCTCACTAAGTTGCGGAGTGCCTCACTAGGTAGCTGAGGCTGGCTGCGAACCCAGATCCTCCGGTCTCAGCCTCCCAAATGCTGGGATTACAAGCGTGCGCCACCATGCCCGGCTTATTTTTTTAGTATGCTTTTATTGGTGCATTATAGTCTCACATCAAAATGTAAATAATGTTGACAGTGACATACAGGCACATAGTATCTCTCAGTTTTAAATATCCTCTTTGTGGCTTCTTCATAGTTTTATTTTATAATGTTTCAGTCTATTAATCTTTGAATCGTTTTACTATTGAAGATTTTTGTATTATGTGAAAAAATTAAATTATAATACTACAGTTTCTTAATCAGATAGTTTTGCTTCTGTAATTTTTACCTCTATAATTGTGGTTGCTTTTATTTTTTGCCAAGTTTAAGATTGATTTGCTCTTGATGATTTTTCTGTAGAATACAAAACTTGATTTAGCTTGATTAATTTATTAATTTCATTATCTTAGTTTTCTGCCTTTTTATCTCTCTGATACACCACATATTGATATTGGCATATTGAAAAGGTTCACTGTATTTTTATATTTGTTCATTTTTCTTGCATTCCAATAAAGTATTGTATATAATATATATGTGCACAAATTTACAAGTTGATCTTTGATTTCTGTTTTGTTATCAAGCTGTATTTATTAATATTATGGTAGATTTATAAGACACATCATTCAGCTCCCAATTATATAGCTATAGATATAGATATAATGTAATTTATAGGGTTATTTACAGCACATACTATAAGAAATATGCCATTATATTATGTGGAGTGTACATTTATTACCTATTTGTCTTAATTTTACATTATATTTGTATAAGCCATACAATGTGAGGAGTCCTTTCAGCTTTAGTACATTTAAAATATTTATTACTGAGTACTTTGGTATTAATCTTGCTTTCTTGGCTTTTTAAAAAATTTTTACTGTTTATATCTTGTTGTGTATCTTTTTCTTTCTTTTTTTTTTTCTGTATCATTTACTTTTGGGCCTGAAATGATACATAAATAAAAATAAGTAAATAAAAAGTGAAATTGGCATACTGTAAATTTTTTTGTTTTTTGTTTTTTCCTTTTTTGTGGTACTAGGAATTGAACCTAGGGGTATTCTATCTCTGAGATATACCCCCAACCCTTTTTTAGTGTTTGTGCTTGAATCGAGGTCTTTATAGGTTGCTGAGAGTCTCCCTACATTTCCGAGGCTGTCCTCAAACATGTGACCCTCCTGTCTCAGTCTCCAAAGTACTGGGATTACAGATGTGAGCCACTACACCTGGCTACTTACTATAAGGTATTTAAGCCAGCGACATAGCTGATATGTATGGTAATGCTTGTTTTCTGAATCTTCTTTTTACGATTTTGACTGTACTTACCTTGTAGAGTCGTTGAAAGATTAAATGAAATAATAGCAAGGTTCCTAACATGTCACATGCTCTCAGCAAACATTTGGGGAGACGACATATTCAAGTAGTTCTCTGACAACAACTTTGTGTGTTGAGCTACCAGTTCTAATACTTGCCAGTTATTCGTCTTTGAATAATTTACTGACTCTGATTGCTAATGTCATCCTTTAAACATCGGGCAAATAATTGCATCTACTTCATAGAATAATTTTTTTAAGAATAAATGGAAAAACGAGGGAAGCAAACACGAATAGCACCTGGCACAGAGAGCGAAATAAATATTAGCTATTTTTATTCTTTGCAGATATTTGAATCTTGCTTTTTTGTTCTGTAGTGATTTGGAAAACAGGTGTGCATCCTGTTTTTAACTCCACTGGCAATTACTTTTGAAGTTTTCAAAAACACAGTGCCATCTAAATTTTTCTAATGATCAGTGAATAACAGTGCAATAACTTCTTACTCTGCCCTGTGTAAAACTGCTCTTTCAGCACATTTTAAGCAAAATGTATATACTTTTACTCTTTTGTGAGTTTTCTTGTTATATTATCATTATTGTAAACTACTAAATTTTATTTTATATTTTCCTATTATTTAAAAGATAACTTGAAAGTTTCATATTGATTTTATCTTATTTTAGAAAAAATTGGACAGATGTATAACATGTTTAATTTTATTTCATGCTCAGCCTCAGTCTTTTTATTTCATGTTTTTCATATTTTTGTTTCTTTCATTTCCATTAAATTCTTAGTCACCAGAAATATATTCTGAAGACTTCATTCAGGCAATCTACATAAAAATGATTTTTCCAGTTTCCTATCATATTTAAGAAACAATTCCTTCCCTTCCATTTGTAAATAAGTAGCTGACTTGATGTAAGGAATTTTCTGATTTTTTTTTATCCAGCTGTGTAGACATTGTTTCATTTTCTTCTTCAATCTCTCCCAATAGAGAAGAAATTTAAGGCTTATATGATATTTCTTCTATTGTTGAAAATATTGATTTTTTCCTTGATTATTGAAATTTAACATTATTGTCAAGTTTTATATTATTTTCCTGGAATACTGTGGTGGACCCTTTTGATCTATAAGTACAATATATTTTTTTTAATTTTAAGAAATGTTCCTCCCCCTACCTATTATATACATACATATATGTGTGTATACACATTATACATACACACACATATATACACATATATTACATAATATATGCTTTCTGTTCTTTTTCCTCTCATTTTATCATTTACTTTTAATCTTTTTATCTCTTTGTTTGTATTAGAGGTGATTCTTTAGTTTTTCCTTGACTAGGAATTAAATAGACGCAAATTATTCTCTTTAAAGATGCTTACCGTTGGATTTCATTTCTACTCTTGTGGTTTTAGAGAAAATTATATTTTTCTGTTTTTATTTTTTTTATTTTTTTTGCGGTACTGGGGATTGAACTCAGGGGCATTCTACCTCCGAGCTATACCCCCAGCCCTATTTTTTATTCTTTATTTGAAACCAGGTCTCACTAAGTTGCGGAGTGCCTCACTAGGTAGCTGAGGCTGGCTGCAAACCCAGATCCTCCGGTCTCAGCCTCCCGAATGCTGGGATTACAAGTGTGCGCCACCACGCCCGGCTCTATTTTTCTGTTTTTAGATAAAATCTCAGACTTCTGTCTTTTTGCCGCGTCTTGATCTCTTCTCAGGATAGGGCAGCAAACTGTTTTTCTCCCCAGTGGGGCTCATAGTTTCTTGCACATCTTTGAGAAAAAGACAAATTTTTTTTTTCTAAGAATTTTTTTATGTAGGAAATGATTTTCAGAACTATATCTCTTTGACGTCTTTAAGGTAGGTGGCACTCACATTTTTAATGCTGAGATTGTTTCTTTTTCTTTGACCTAGGAGGCACTGGTCATATTTTGGTGTTTGCCAGCAGGTAGAATACATAGTCACCCTCAGCTACTCTTAATGTCCACTAAGCTGCTTGCTGATACCCTATCTCAGAACAAAAACAGAGTATTTCTTGAACATAGAATTTGTCCATACGATTGTTCTAGATTGAGAGAAACTCTTTTCTTGTCCAGTGGTATAAGTGCACTGCCTCTGGAATTGGAAAACTCACAAACCCTTGGCTGTCCATGATTCTTTTCTAGTCAGAAGCACTTCTATGAAAAATTAGAATTTCTGGCATATTCTGGTAACAGGTGCTTCTCTGTCTATGCCATCAAGTGCACATCTCAAAATGTAAAAAGTTTGAGAAACTGAATCTACAATCACCACACTATCTATAAAAATAGGTCTTTGGCATCCAGCCTAGGAAACCAACCTATTATCTACAGCAGGCAGCCCTAGAAGCTAGTCTACTATCCATAAATCAGACACGAAGGAGGTCAGATCACCATCTCTAGCAAACAGTCCAGGTACTCCAAACAATAATCCCTGTAAGAATCAGCCCCACATGACCAGGACTTGATCAATAACTAACACATACTCTAATGTTGGCCTCTGCTTCTACTTTAGGACCAACCAGAGAAAACACAATATACCCCCAACCAAACACAAGGGGATGCCCTGCTTCTAGTTAGCCCATTTACACCTTCCCCCGACCAGCAGCCTCCATCTGGGAAGCACCTGAACCCTCCCTTTTTCTCCACTCCATCACTCTCCCAGGCCTCTGCCTGCCTTTGAGTCCCTGCCAAAGCTTAAGAGGCAATCGCTGACTCTGTTGGTAGAGTGAGCTCTGAATAGTCTTTGTTTGACTTTGTTCGGCTGGCTTTTGCTTATTCTCATAAATTACACTGTTTGCTTAGTCATTAAGCTTTTGAAGTTCTGGGCATTTTTCTTAGAAAGCACGTGAAAGGGGCATGCTAATATTTGTGTGATGAATAGAGTGGTGATGGTGACCACAGGGAGAACCTCATTTGACAGCCTGTAACAAAAGAGTACTGGGGAGTTAAAAACAGCGAGGCAGTGAGGGACTGAGGACCCTGGGAGAGACAGGGTTAATAAAAACGCGAACAAGGAGACAGGACTGGCCTTGAGTAAGACAGCTGGCACTGTGGCATCTAGAATGGAGTTTCGATGCCTGAGACTGGCCTTGAACAGTGTGGCTACCTGCTGTTCCCCAAGACCACAGACAGTGCGGTGTCTGTCCAGACCTACAGGTTACATCAGTGACTCTGGGTGCAGCCTGACCACTCATGACCCACTGGAAAACAAGAAGAAAAGAGCCATGAGGACTAGATGCGTGTCAACAAGAAGGGGAGGAGGGAAGAGAGAAGGAGACAAAGAGACAAAAAGAGGATGTAAACCCTTGGAGCTGTGACCAGCGGCAGCCAGCCCCTCTCGAGTCCCCTCCCCTCTGTGGGAGCTTTTCTACTCTCTATGCTCTATCTTTCCTTGGCTTAACATGAAACTTTCTGACTCTTACACGTGCCCTTCCATTGTCCAGTGACTTTCATTGGTCGACTGCATGGGACCAGGACCCGGTAGGAAAAGTCCGGCATCGGTAGATGAATGGTAGGGCGAGGTGACAGGGCTGGGAGTGGGTGCACTTTGTGTTGCTGTTTTTAATTTTGCAGGTCCTCTGATACCAACCATTGGGAGGCAGTTGGATGGTGGGTATTAGGTTTGGTCTTTCCTCACCATCATCTCAGCAGGACAAACTATTCTGTTCTAGAGAACAGCACACATGTTGGTTAGCCCATCTACATCCGTTTTCTACACAGACTATCTCTTCCAAACTGTAGAAGTACTTGCTATTTCATGAAATATCACATGTTTAAAATGGTTCCATGTTCTCCATAACTCTTTTAGTGGGGGACATTTGGAGACTAGAGATTGCTGCTGTACCCCCCGGCAAAGTTGAACAGTCCTGAAGGGGGGAGTGAGGATTAAAGACAAAGTCAATACTAAGTCCGTTACTGGAAGGGCTGACAGTCAATACTGTAGCGCCGAGTTTATTTCACAGGACCTTTTTATTCCATGACACCAGGAAGCTTATACAAGAAAAATAGCATGGGAACATTAGTTATACCATGGCAACATAACATACAAAACATTACATGAGGTCTTGTAGCCCCTACAAGACCTATTGTCTTTAATGTACTGATTGTACCGAAGCCCCTCAACCATATTTCAGTACAAGCGTCATAAGCGTCTACATCCAGGTTACTGTTCCCTAGGTCTATAATGTCAACACACATTGCCTGGTTGATTTTAGCAAAACATGGGTAATTAAACATAGTCTCCAACACATTGCCTCAGAAATACCACCTTAGCCTGGAAATTGTGCTCCAACCCATCCATTTTAGAGATAGAGAAACTTGGGATTAGATCTCTTGATTCTTTGTCTATTATATCCTCTGCTCTTTGTTTTCAATTATTTTTCCATAACTACTCAGAGCCCTCAGCCAATTCTTCAGAATGAATTTAGACTAGTCCCTCCTATCATGATACCTATGTCACGGACAAGTGGTTGAACATTCCTAAGTTGTAATTTTATCATAAGGAGGTTACAAATGGGATTGCTGAGGAATCAGAGAGTTCAGAGACTATTCCAGGTGATTTTAAATACATCATTATGTATCCCTATTAATCCTCACAATAGAGTTGCAGGGCAGAGACTGGTAGCATCTGTAATTTACAGATGAAGAAACTAAGACCCAAAAGGTGAAATATTTTCTTCCCCAGGTCATACATCTAGTAAGTGGTAGAGCTAGTGTTTGAAACCAAACATAATTAGCACTTACTTTTAAATCACAGGCAGTTTTTTTTTTTAATGGTGTTAAAACTTAGCGACTCCTAAATTTAAAAGATGCTGTGAAATGATGCAGGTAGATGCTAATGACCTACCTGAATGCATATGGATCCCCAGGATCGAGGCTGTCCAAGACGATTCCCGTAGTCCTGCCGACAAAATGCCCAGGAAAGAGGGCTCAAGTTAGTGATGTGGCCCAATGAGACCATTCAGGAACACAGTTTTGAGTGTGATATTCTTTTAGATACATTTAGTTCCACAATTTCCTTAAGAATGTTTAATTCCAAAACAACTCTATGGTTTGAAACATTTTCAACCTATCTAGGGAGGAATCTTTTAGGTCTGGGAATTGAGTTTTCATCAGATCCAACACAGACAATTCTAGGGCTAGGATAGACTTAGGAAGAAATCTGTTTTCCACTTCTGCCTGCGGCCTGAAATCTTGCAACATTCTGAAGATGTGGGATGCGGTGAGAAGACTTTATGGGGCTGTCTGTGTAGTGTTTCGAGGCCATAGTAAATAGAAATTGAAGCAATCCCGTGGTGGATCTTTATGATTCCTTTTAACTGTCCAGCATTCAATTTCCCTATGCATGCTGAGGGAGTTCTCCAGTTTATGAGCATTCATGGAGGAGAGCCAGCTTCTACTGTAGAAACAAAAATACCAGAAACACACTTTCCCAATCCCTTTTTTCCTCATGGTATTGCTGAGAAGATTAATCAAAGTCATGCAGAGGAAATGCTCAGTCTGGGTTTGGCTGCACAAAACCTTCCAAAACAGTTGCTCTTGTAATTCAGATTTGTTTTGAGGCCAGGGCACTGCTTTGGACTTGGAAGAGTTCTAGCTTACTAAGAACTCATTCTCTGGTTACCAAAGCACAGATCAGCCTGTGCATGGGTAGGCACTAAATGCACTTGCCTTAATTTTGGAACCTGGCAACACAGAATTTGGAATCTGTTCCCTTCTGCCGTTCTGCCCTTCCTTTCTAAAGGCAAAGGCACTCTACCTGGGCGTTGTTGGTCCATTCCTTTCAGCCTCTAAACTAGAAGCAGTAATTTTTAAAAATAATTTTATTGGTGCATTATAGTCTCACATCATAATGTAGTTTATGGTGATAGTGACATACATGCACATGGCACTTGGTGGGCTTCCCCCTTACTTTCCCCCTTCCTCATATAGGGTATTGAGATTGACATTGGGATTCTCACATATGTCCATCATGTCAATGGAAGTGATTCCTTCATTGATCCTCCCTCTCCTTAACCCACCCTCCCTTAGACCTCCTCCCTGGCTCCACTGGAGTTTCTCCTCCATCATCTGAAGTCTCTCTGATATCCCAATTACTCCCTAATTTCTAGAGATAAGAGAAAACATATGACCCTTCACTTTCTGTGACTGGCTAATCTCACTTAATATAATGTTCTCCATTTTCCTGCAAATGACATTATTTTGTTCTTCTTGATTGTTGAGTAGAATTCCATGGTGTGAATATCACATAATTTTGTAATCCATTCATCTGTTGATGGACACCTAGGTTGGTTCCATAATTTGGTTATTGGGAATTGTGCTGCTATAAACACGGATATGCATATATACTATGGTTTTCTGATTTCAGTCCCTTTGGAAAGATACCCAGGAGTGGTATAGCTGGATTATATGGTGGAGCCATTCCCAATTTTCTGAAGAATCTCCACACTGAGCTCTATAGCAGCTGCACTAATTTACAATCCCATCCATAGCATAGAAGAGTTCCTATTTCCCCACGTCCTCATCAGCATTTATTCTAGCATGCAAATAAACTAGTGCATTCAAAACATAATTGATATACGTAATGTTCAAAAAGAAATATAAATGCACCCAAGTAGAAATGGCAATAGTGTGTGAGCTGATGTTTACATCTAGCAGTAGCAACCCAGGGAATTTGGGCTTGAGATGCTGGAAATACTTGTTCTCCAGTGACATTGCTGACTCTTCAGTTGAAAGACCGACCATCACCATGTCCAGGTAAAATTGCTTTACTGATTGAATCATGTCTCTCTGATTCCTTCCTCTTCTTTCTCATATCTTATTTTTATATTTCCTGTCAAACTTTCATATGCAGAACTGAGATTCATCTTGTTTATTCAAAATTCTGTCTTAAAGTGGGTTGACAAGGACATGTCAGAGAATGAAGCCTCTGGGGATCAATTTGAGTAATGTGAGGCTGTCCCAGAGAAAGATGTCCAGTTGCTCAGACCCCCACCTTCCAAGACTCAAAGTGTAGAGAGCCTAGGGGAGCCAGGGAGGGCTACAGGGAAGGGTCGATGTTCATGGAGGCCCTGGAGGCCAAGGATTATGCTAGCTGGTTTACCTATATTCTGTGTTTTAAACTTCACTGTAAGCCATGAGAAAAGCATTGTTCCTGTCTTATGTATGAGGAAACTGAAATTCAGAGAGGTTGTATAATTATAAAACATGAAAGAATTAAGAGATGAAAGGCTAGGATTCACACTCAATTTGGTTTGACTCTAAATCAAGAGGTTGTTCCACTATCCTGTTTTACTGTTCAATTGGAGAGAAATGGGTATCTAGGTTCCAGTTAGAGAATAAACTTCAAGAAATGAGACAGGGGTCAGGCATGGTGGTGTGTGCCTATAATTCCAGTATTCAGGAGGCTGAGACAGTAGGACCACAGGTTCTAGGCCAGATTCTCCCTCTCTCTCTCTCTCTCTCTCTCTCTCTCTCTCTCTCTCTCTCTCTCTCTCTCTCTCATTTTTAGTTTAATTTTATTTTTGGTACTGGGGATTGAAACCAGGGGCATTCTACCTCCCAGCTTTACCTGCAGCCCTTTTCATTTTGAAACAGGGAGGGTCTTATTAAATTGCTGAGGGTCTTGCTAAATTGCTGGCGCTGGTTTTGAACCTGCAACCCTACTATCTCAGCCTCCCAAGTACTGAGATTACAGGTGTGTGCCACCATGCCAGGTCCCTGTGTTATTTCTTGAACTTTAGTCTCTATCAGGAGTCTAGGTCCCTATTTCTTTCCAATTGAACAGTAAGACAAATGGGAAGGAATTAAAGTAAACTGGATTAAGAAGGCTCTAGAATACAAATTACTGCCTCTCACTTCCTATGAGGGATGAGTGTTCAAGTCTAACTCTAAGTAGTTCATTCTCTACATAAATCCGGAAGGTTTTCCCTCTCCAAGGTTGTAGAGCATGGTTTTCCACTGCAGGGGTGAAATGATGAGATTAAACTATTATCAGGTGAAACCACATGTGGTCTCAATTTCAAAATATTTCTGCTTTCAAATGACTTCTTTGGAGGAAAGGGGGCTATAAATCCCCTAAACAAATAATAATAAATGTTCTGGTCTGTGTCTGTATCACAGAGAGATTACTTTGCCATGCTGGCACTTAGCAAATGAGAAATGTCAAAACAAATAAACTGCTTAATCCATATTGGATCATGACAAATTGATTTGGAAATCCTGTTTTCTCCTATCAGGTGCTGCTCCTGAGATGGATTGTTTCCCATTTTTTATACTGGCTTTGAGGCCTTTGACTCGTGTTATTGAGAATAGAAAGGCAATTTAGCAGTTCTAGAAGGTATCTGACAAAATGCCTTAAAAAAAGTTTTTATCATCCTTTCCTTGAATTGATATTTTATGTCACCCTCATGCAGAGTCATAGTGACATCAACTTTTTATGCTAGGAAAAATACTGAAGTATCTATAACTAATTCCATTATCATCTATTTTTTATTATTTCATTCTGAATATCTATAAAGAATGTAACTGCTTTAAAATTTTGCAGAATTCTAATGACTTTAGTAGCTATCATCATTCAATTACTACTTGAAGAGATTCTTGAATGTCCTGTATTATATTTTAGAAGACCTTGTATGAAACTGTTTCTTGCCCTAGCAAATTAAGACTTGGATGTGATCATTTATGGCCATATTTGTAGGTATTTTTTCTCATTGCTCTTAACCAGTTACCTTCTCATAAACTTAATAGTAGTAGGTAACTCAGAAAACATATCCCTCTTGTGCCATTAAATCATCACCTGAAAGTCACAACCACACCATAAGGTAGACACTATTATTATTTTTCACATTTTAGAAATGAGAGAACTGACCTCCAGGTTCAATAACTCATCCAAGGTCATAGAAAATAAGCAGTTTGAACTTAGGCAGTCTAATGAAGGAATCCATGCTGTAATTCCTTAATACATGAATGATGGAAGCTCTGAATTCTCTCTTTTGAGTGCAAATACATTTTTGGATAATTATGTTCCATTTACTTTATTTGTTAATTTTAAATAAACTCTAGAGTATTACCAATAGTTGGGTGCCTATTTATAAGGGGCACACTGTTATTTTTTAAGAGTATTGCTACTTTGAGGGCCCACATGAGGACCTGGAAAATCAAAGCCACATGATTGGTGGTTGGCAGTGCCAGTCAGGAGGGCTGGAGCTGATAGATGAAGGAGTTTGAGTCCTCTTCCATCCCTCTCTCACACCCTCACATAATGTTACAAATGCCAATACTAGTGCCAGCCTTTCACACTTTAACTTCAGCTCTAGTTCCACCCCATCTGCTGCGTTCCTGTAAATGGCTGTGATCCCAGGACAGGTGTATTGGTGAAGCACCCACACAGACGCCACATGAGAGGACAGGACCACTGACAGCATAAAGAATAAATACAGTGATTGCCAGAGCATAAAATACACTGATTGCCAGAACATATAAATGAGCAACCACAGGCCAAACATGGCACATAGTCGTGCTCACTCTGGCAAGCTGTGCTTTACTTTTTAAAAATTGGTTGCCAATGTTTAAAATGTGGAAAGAGTCACACACATCCTATCTCTTTGTCATGAAAGTCCAGAATATCTGGTAGCCCTGGTTCCTCAAAATCTGATGCCAATGATGGATTCCACCTGACGGAGCTGCCCTGTTCAGATGAATCACTTACTCTTCACATCACCTTAGTCTTGGCTACACACCATTCCCATACATTTTACCCAACCGAATCATTTTGTGTATTAACAGAATAGTCATTAGTTTTCAGGTTTGACTCTTGCTGACACAAAACTTTCTTATTTCTATTCTTTTGCTGATTTCTATTTTCATTTGATTGGATTTCAAACTAAAAGCAATGTGAGAAAATAGAAATAGTATGGATTTTGGAATCAAGTAACTCTGGGCTTGAATCTGGACCCTCTAAATTTCTGTATTAATATCATGTTGGATAATCTCTTTCTTATTGACCATTGGCTTTTTGCTGTGTCAAACTGAAAAAAATATTGCTTGGAAGAGAACCATGAGTACATGTTTAGCACTCAACAGATGTCGAGTTATCTCAGATTTTGCTATTTATTGTGGTGTTAAAGAATCTGCGGGAACGGAGATGAGTAAGACTTGGACCTTGTTTTCAACTGGTATTCCAATAGGAATGCTGTTAGCTTTGACCACTTACTTAATGTGGTTTCTGCTAGGTTTCTCCACTGGAAAGTTACCGTTTTCCCTTTTGTAATTAGTAAAATATTTTATTGGGAGATATTTTGAGACACCTTGAATATCTTATTCCTCATCAACCTTCAGGCAATAGTTTTATTCATGACTATTCATGACTATTTTTACCAGAGTAAGTTAGTAGGTTCCAAGAAAATACCTGACCAAGGTAGATGAAGCATGACCCATATTTCCTCAAAGAGTCTAGTCAGCATTTTTGGGCTCCGCTAGATCAAGTGACACTACTGTCACCACCCCTGCAATGAAGGAAATATAATTCACTTCTCATCTTGCATGATTTACTCATCAAACACTTGGGACTAGATTCAGAAAGGACCTGTCTTCTAGCTGTGATGAGGTACAAGAAGAAACCTGGGGCCTTTCATTTCCACAGTAAGACATGGCAAACTAACTTCTATCTACAATGCACATTGACACGGAGGCTTCATAAATGCAGCAGATAGGTATGTAGCATGATACACTGTCGTATCTGTCTTTCTTTTAAAACTCTAAGAATTAAATGTTTTATCTTTCTCAAGTACTAAGTCCTATATCATCCTCAATTTCTTAAGGTTCTAAAGAAATTGTTTTATCATTGTAAACCTGGTGATGGACATTTTGAGGTCAACAACTTAATTATGAACCTGTAAATATGAATCTCTATAAAATATAGGAAACAGTTCTGCCTAATAACTGGTAGAAAATAAACACAAAAAAGGGCAAAGATAGTATTATCTTTATTTATGTTCTTCCAATTTCTGAGTAGAAAACTTCCCTGGTCCTTTTTTCCCATTATAAAAATGACATAATTTGGTAAGTAGAAAAAAAGAATATAAACTTTTCCACAGTTTCGCTTTGCCTGCAACTCTGAATTTAGAGTTATTTTCTTTTATGACATAGTCTTCTTTTACAACACATAATTTGGTATTGCTTTTAATGATATTGTACATACAATTTCCATTTTATATTGTATCAAACTATTCTCTGTTATATTATAGCCTACATAATCCTCACTTTAATATCTGCTTAAAATTTGAGTGCATATAGCATAGTTACTTCTATGTAACTACAGTCTTCTGTTACTGAATATATATATTTGCATATGTTAAGATGTTTGATAAGTACAGAATATTTCTCTAGTGAACACTGCTTTGCATAGTGCTTTCTATCCATTTAAGACTTTGCAAGCTAAGGAAAAGATATTTAATAGTAAAAGACTGAATATTTTAAGAAATGTAATTATTTCTTTTATTCATGCAATTATATCAATTTCCAATATATCTGGGCTGCTTATATTGCCACTGGTAACATACTAGTCTGTTAATCTAGAAATGTTGCTAAAACCATACTTCTGCTATATTTTAAAAAACTTCCCTTTAATTAGAAATATTTATAGCCATCGATGTTGAACATTTGTTTCTTATATATTCTCCTTTTTAAAAAAATGACTTTTATTTACCTATTTATCTACTTAGTTCCTAGTGCTTTTGCTAGAAATGTGTTTGAATTCTTTATACATGAAATTCAAACATTCCCACTCTCATCCACCTTTGTCTCAAAAAAAAAAAAAAATTCTAGCAGAATGGAGCTATTTTGGCTGAATTGACAGAAAGTGACCCTTTAGTGTTTCCCACTTTGGATTCCCTGAAGGGTTACCTTGATTTGGTCTGTAACCCAGTTTGTCAGTTAATGTACACAGTTTATACTTCTCTTTGGGTACTTTTTGGACATGTCCATGTGGCCTCTTCGAGTGACTTCACTCTGACATTGGCTATCAGATGTCCACAGGAAGGGTGCTGCCTCCAGAACTTTTCACGCTTCTGTCCTTTTCTTTGTCAGAGCATTGCTGGGTCCAGAGGCTGTGCAGAAAGTTCTTCCCAGTTCATCACTTGCCCCTAGATGTAGGAGCCAAAATGCTATTGGACTCTCCCACCGGATTTTAAGCCTTACATCTGATCACAGGTTCAAAGTCTAGTCTGGGAATATAAGTAGAACTGAGGCACATGCAGGCTTGATTTCAACCTTCTTATCTCTCTTTGAGGTTCTGCACCTCCAACAGAAACTTTTCAAACAAAAGCTGCCAAACATCGATGAATACAAATGAATACTGTGACCAGGGCTAGGATAATGCCAATCATATGAAAGTATGATCTTCTACAATTTGTCCTTGTTTTTCCTATCTAAATTAAAAGGAGGCTTTGCTCATTTATCTACTGGTCTTTTGTTATACTGGTCCTTGTGAGGGGCACTACAAACTTTAGGAAGTTGGGGAGAAGCTAAAATGATAAAAAAATACAGGTGAGGACATATACGTAGAACAGTCAATATGAGCTCCGAGAGGGCAGGATTTCGACGAACTGAACCAGAGAGCACAGGAAACCAGGATCTTAACCACTGTGGAGTGAGGAATTAATGACAGGCTTTATAGAAGTTTCCCTCTGACCCCTCCTGTCTCCTTACCTCCCTGTTATCTTCAGGGCACTTCAGTGGACATTTCTACTATAATGTGGAGTCTTTGGAATTGTATTTGTGTCTCTTCTGAATGATCTTTGAGGATGAATTCAAGAGAATATCAGGGTGCAGAAGCAAAGAAATATTTTCTGCACTTCTCTGGGCCCTAGCTCATCCATCTGGAAGTCCCTAAAAATGTTAACCTTCGCAGCAAAATCTTTTCCCCAATGACTTGTTGATTTTATTCCTGAGAGGTTGGAGGGCCTTATAAGACTGGAGTTCATGAAACGAAGGGCAATTGGGTTTAAAAATAGGAGCAGAGTGTACAGATAAATCCAGAGAACAAAAATGTGTTCTTATTTGTAATTGATCATTGAATTTAGCTTTAGGTTTTCTGGCAGCTACAGGCAGAAAAGAATGGGCTGTAAGAGTTCATTCAATGACATACTTTAATTTGGAACTAGTTTCTGATGGGAATACAGTATACGAAGCCCATCTGTCTAGCTTACTGGAGTTAGTTATGTAAAGATTGCACATGACATTCTGAGAGGCAGATTGTGGGAAGCAGAAACTGTGCAAAAGGTTTGTGCTTGTTCTTGGGTCCATCACCTGTGGAAAGGTGGGGAAGGAAGCAGGACTGAGGGGAGAGAGAGAGAGAGAGAGAGAGAGAGAGAGAGAGAGAGAGAGAGAGAGAGAGAGAGAGAGATGTCCAGGCAGTGTCCAGGGGACCTCAGGCAAAATCGATTCTGGAGCTTGGATGATGCTTCTGAGCTGTTCTGGGTTGGAAGAAGGGGGCTGGGCCCTTGGGGGAAGCAGGCACATCATTGGTGACACTTGATCTTTATAGCTGAGAGCAACATTAGTGGAGGAGGCTGTGAGCTTTTCATCAGAGCCCCCACTACAAACTATAATCCAAAGTAAAGTTTTGCAACAAAACGAAATGAATCCTACAGACATCTTTGAGCCATGTTCATTTCGAACAGGCCTGAATATTGCCAGGCGATTCAGTTCTCTTCAGGAATTTCCAGAGCCGTTAGGTAAATTCGATACCTTCAAAAGCAGGAACTAGATGCTTCTGAGCTCTTGAAATGCTACTTTTTATTTCTGTATGACATTAACACCTCTTTCCCAGAGTATTGTAATTATTTAATTAGCTGGCTTTCTCACCTCCAGATTACAGAGTGGAATCTTTGCCTTAAATTGTCTTTCATTGCTTAGAAAGTATAACACAGGGCTGGAATCAAAATCGATCATCAATAAGGAGAATAAATGTGTGGTTAGAGTATTGGACGTGATGTAAAAATGATGTAAATTAATATCAAGAAATAATTTGAGATCTACCTTCAACATGTGAGAATAAAGCTGGTGTCGCCACCTTCAGTGTCTCTACTCAGATGCAAGCCACCGGTCATCTCTCCTGGACTTCTTCCCAAGGGGCTTCCTACTAAATCGATGGTCCTTTGGTGTTCTCAGCAGAGCAGTGGGGAGGATCCTACTGAAATATAGATGGGAAATGTCACCCTTCTAAGGAACACCTCTTGATTTCTCTCAGAGCAAAAAATAGTGTCCTTATCATGGCCTGTGAGGTCATACACAATCAGTGCTCCCTTCCCTCTTTGATCTCAGCTCCCACCACTCTCCTTAATTCTTCCTCAGCCACCTCGGACTCTTCCCCAGTGCCTTTGCACTGGCTGTTTTATTTGTTGAGAATGCTTTTTGCTATATACCCACATGACTTCCCTTTCACTTCCTTAACATCTCTTCTCATTTGAGAAAAACCTACTTTTACCATCCATTTAAAAATGCAACATGGCTCCAACCCTTACAGATCCTTTTACCCTGCACTACATTTTATATAATCATAACAAGCTATATGATTTACTTTCTGTATTATCTTCTTCACTAGAAGTTCTGCAAAGAATGAATTCTTATGGTTATTGTTGTCCAGCTTTGTCTAGTGCTGGGAACTGTGTTTGAGTCACTAAATATTGTTGAATGAATAAGTAAATAAATGGTAGTTTCTGCTTAGAGGTCAATAATTGGGCAGATTTCCATTTGGCTATGAAATAGGAGGAAAATTAAACCATCCAGGACAATGGGAATGTTCTTCACAAAGGTAGTTCAGGGTTAATCACACATCTTTGTTGGGTACAAGATAGTATAGGTAAAGACATCCATACACACATTTCTCATTAACCCTTCCCAATTCCCACCCCCCTCCCTCCTTCTCCCTCCTTCTCAAGGTCAGTTTAGTGATTGACTTTGATGTGATCTTGTAAGTACATCATGCTCATTCCCTTCCCCCCATCACCTTCCGTTAAATCAAATTCTTTGTTCACCTAAGAATTCTCCTTCATCTGGAGTCCCTCTTATGTCCCATTTTCTCCCTAGCTTCCACATATTAGGGAGAGCATTCGATTTTTAACTTTTTGTGACTGACTAATCTCACTTAACATAATGTTCTCCAGTTCCTTCCATTTCCTTGCAAATAACATGATTTTGTTCTTCTTTAAGGTTGAGTAAAATTCCATTGTGTATATATCCCCTGTTGTACCCAAGAAATGTATAAAATGTATAAAAATCCGTGCTAAAAAATAAAAAATAATAATTAAAAAAAAAGGTAATTGTAAGTACTTATTTGGCAGGATTGAGCAAGCTGATTGTTGAAATGCAAAACAGAAGCTACCTGTGCTATTAATTAGATCAAATGATTATTATAATGTGCTCCATGAGGGTTTGGTTTGTGGTAAAAAAAAAAAAAAGTAGTTCAGGAAGATAAAATGTCCTGAGCATGCTCAGTTCTAATTTATTTATAATCAGCTGTATTGGTCAGCTTTTTCAATTCTGTGACAAAAGTACCTGACAAGAACGAATTAAGGAAAGGTTTGTTTGGGCTCATAGTTTCAGAAGTTCATCCATGGCTGCTGGGCTCCAAGGCAGGATATGGCAGAAGGAAGCTGCTCAGGACAGCTGAGAAGCAGACAATGAGAGAGAAAGGGACCAGAGACAGATACAGTCCTCAAATTCAACATCCCCAGTGGCTCATGTCCTCAGCCACACCCTGTCTGCCCACAGTTACCACCTAGTAAGTCCATTAAAATTATAGATTTGCCCGCTGCTGATGAGGGTTAAAGCCTTGACTCCATTATTTTACCTATGAATGTTTCGGCGTTGCCAACATGTGAGCTGTTCCAGGGGATACTTCACAGCCAAACCGTAACAGTGGCTCTCTCTGCTTTCATGATTGGTGGGTGGAAAGTGGTCCATCACCCGAACCCAACAGGTCCTGCACTTGAAGCTCATAGAACGGTGACCTTTAGCTATTATTAAACCCATGTGCTGTAGCTTTCACATTTCAAACCTCTGGCAGAGACTGATTGTTCTGCTTGGGTCAGCTGCCATCTTCTTTGTTCAACTAAGCGAGGCTGGAAAAAAAAAAAAAAAAAGGTCAGGAGGCAGTGGAGGAGGCCACCCTGCAGTTTCATGCATGAAGCGGAGCATTGTGGAGAGCAGGCGAACCTTCCAGCTCCTTAGGACTGGCTTACTTCAAAGACTTAGGTGTGTTTTGCTTCTGTCGCCTTTGTTGTGCAGGTCGTTTCATCCTAATTCATCCCTCCATCCCCTTTCACTCTTTTTCTGGTCCCCGCCAGCCCCCCTACACTGCTCTTTGTTCTTGGAAAGGATAACAAAGAAGTTCAGGAGAGGCTTGGGGCTTGCCAATGGCCAGGGACTGCCTGTCAGTCTCTGATGTGATGCAGGTCTCATAGGATCGGGAGGCTGGGCCAGGCCCTAGAATTCCCCTTGGTTGTCACTGGTTAATTTTCACTGTCGCTTAGACAGCGTGTTACAGCGTGTTAACCCCCCTGGGAGCATTGCTCTCTGCAGCAGACAGTCAAAAGAGCCTGTTGGGAACCAGGCCGTCCCAGTCAGCTCCTTTGCTCTTCTGATAAAAGCTGACTGGGGAACACTGAGCAGCAATCAGGTTCCTTTAAAGACCTGCCTTGCTAAGAGAAGGGTCATTCATTCGAGTTTGTACGCGACGGGCATCAAAGGAATTGCACGGACCAAAGTAAGAGCATTCTATTGTGCCTTGTCCAGAGTAACCTTAGAAAATAATTTATGGCCACTTGTTATTTTTTTCCCCCCTTAAAATGGAACTTCTGCTTGAGCAGCTTTGTTAGACTTTACCTAAACCTGACTTTCTCTCAGACTTGGAAACGCTGAAGATTATGAGTCTGTTGGTTGTAATTCTTGGATGTGTTCCTGTGAGGACTAGATAGGTTTGGACAAGAGACAACAACGGAGTTCCAGGTACATTTCTGAGCTCTTGCTCAGGCTGGACGTTTTGTCCGAAGGAAAGGAAATTTTAGCTGGACATTTTGCTGTGTCACTGAGAAATGTCTTCAAATTCTTAGCCGCCCATGTGCTAGCAGGCCAATTCTATATGGGGGAGCTAGGTACACGTCTGATGCTCCAAGAAAGGGAATAAAAGCATCCTGGTGCTGTTGCTGGGATGTACACGTCACCTACCAAGCCGACTCCATGGCTGGCCTTTTGGATAAAAAATAGATAAAGCAACTCTCTCTGGCAGAGTGAAAGTTCTATTAAGAGCAAGCCAGGGGCCATCAGCTAAATTGAAAGATGAAGAAATGCAGAGGTTAATACGCGGCGCCCTGTGTGCAAGTGGAACTGAACTGTTTTATCTAGAGGTCGAGGGAGTCACAGAGGACAGGGTCTTTCAAAAAAAAAGCAGAGAAGCCAAAAAGCTGGAGGAGACACAAGGCTGAGAGTGACAGGCTGGCTCAGCCAGAGGCACAAGTCTCAGCAGAACTGAGTGGTCTCTGTCCGGGAGGGAGAGAAGCAAAACACGGTGATCACAGGACGAGGTTTAGCTGCCCGAAAGTGTGATAATATGACTCCCTCTCCTCTCTCCTGTCAAGGGAGGGGAAACTGAAAACAAAGAAAGATGGACTGTCACCTGTGTGTTTCCTGGTGATTTTGTAGCTATTGTGCTATTTTAAAATTCGTGTGTATAATATTTTTAAATCAGTGCTGGGCTCCAGAGTACAGCATGGTAACGACAGTTTGTAATAATGTACTGTGTGAGTACAAAGTGCTGAGATAGTTCATCTCAAATAGCCTTTCTACAGCAGGGTGTGGTGGCGCACGCTTGTAATCCCAGCATTCGGGAGCCTGAGACCGGAGGATCTGGGTTCACAGCCAGCCTCAGCTACCTAGTGAGGCCCTCTGCAACTTAGTGAGACTCGGTTTCAAAATAAAGAATAAAAAATAGGGCTGGGGTATAGCTCGGAGGTAGAATGCCCGAGTTCAATTCCCAGTACCGCAAAAAAACAAAACAACAACAACAAAAATAGCCTCACTACACACACACAAAATGGTAATCATGTGAGGTGGTGGATATATTTGTCAGTCTGCAGATGGAAATTATTTCACAATGGATACCAAAACATCACATTACATGCCTTAAACATGTATACGTTTTATTTGTCAATTATGCCTCAACAAAGCTAGAAAAATTTAAAAATGAAGTAAAGTAATATATTTCTTTTTGGTTGGGAAACTTCTCTGGTACTTTCAATATCATGGAATAAAAATTCTTGCTTTATCCTTAGGTAGGAGTGAGTTTTATGTTGATAATTTTAGTTATGATAATGTGAAATGGTACTGTGCATGAGTGCCTTTCTTTCATGCCTGCTGTTTATGTTTAATGACAGGAATCTCTGTTTTAATACAGTATTAACAATTTAAAACTTAGATAACTGCCAACATAGATGCTAGTTAATTTTTTTTATATAGCTCTAAGAGGAGAATTTTAAATCCATTGGCAGAAGAGTTGCACACCCCTCTCCTCCTGTGCCCTTTGATCTAGAACTTATTGATTAAGGAATATCAGCTAAATCAATCAAGATAACCAAGAAAAGAGAGAATGCATGTCTAGCATTGGTGCTTGTGACACGGTGGCCCACTGAGTTCCAGTGTCCAACGAGGTTTCAGAGTGTATTCTCTGGAGTTCTGCAGGATCCTCTATCTTGAGATTGCCTGTCCCGTTTGTTTTCAAAATGGTTACTCTGGCCTAAAAATAAATTTGAAAATTGTTTCTGTGTGGCAACTAGTCTCCACCACATTCCAGCCGTTTTGCCATTGTGGTTTCCATTTCTGGATGAGGGGTTGAGGTCGAGAGTAGTCACCTGACCGCGGTCACAGTGTTGGTGAATGACCTCTGGTAATGGTTAAAGGTCAGTGTTTCTCTACTGTCTGATCATTCAAAAGTGAGAAAAGAGAAGTCTTAGAGAAGTTACTTCAAAGTTCATACCCCAACACTTATGAGTGTTTCTCACAAAGGAACCCCGGCCTTCTTCACTCATGTCTTTGCTTCTTACTATGATGACAGGTCTGATTATCAGATTGCTAGCCCTTCCCTCAATAACATGCAACACACCCCCAGTGAGGAGAGAAAGGAGAGTCTCCTTAAACCCCAGAGTAAGCTGTGCATAGGCCTGCTAAACAATACATTTCTTTTCAATTTCCAGATGCACCAGCTCCTATATGGATAAACAGTATTGAGTTTGGTGGGATAGAAAGAGGCGCTTGAAGCAAATGGGGTGAGGGGCAATGGCCAAGCACTTCAGAGGGACGCAGGCCATGGGAAGCAGACACAAAAGCTATAACTTGAACCCTTTTGTGAGCTGCAGCGGCTGTCTTCTATGAGGCCCTTCCTATGGACTGATTACCAGTCATTCTTCCAGCAACCCAATGAGAAACAGTGACTGGGGTTGTACATGTACAGAGGAGAAAGCTGAGTTCGAAAGGACTCAGAGGGGCAGCAGGATTGAGCATTTGGGCCATCTCAGCAGCCCCTGACTTCCCAACGCCCCTGTGCCCCCTGCTTGGCGGCCTTCACTGCCGCTGCAGTGCTATTGAGAAATCACACTGTCATTTTTACTGCAAATCTAGTCTGTGCTGCTTGTTAGTCCCAAATTGGGTCCCCATGCTCTCTTTCCCTTCTTGCTGGAGGCCTGAGTGATAATCACCAGTCCCTTTCCTGTGCAAAGCTCATAGCATCCCCCAAGCCTTGTCTATGCCCCACCTGGTATCTGAAATGGGCTCCCCCAAGACCCTCCTGTTCTAACACAAGAATTCGAATCACCCTGGACGCACAGGCCAGAAGGACCCGCAAAGACAAGGGGTGGGGAGCTGGGAGCTTAGGAACGCTTTCTGAGGTCAAGAGGCCGTTGTAATGATCTGACCACTTTACTAAGACAATGGCTGAACAGTTGTCAACTCGGCTAGAGGCTACCGCCCCTCAAGGTCTTTTGTTTCTCAGAATGTGGGCCTGGAGACACGCTGGGTCATAATTCCAGGTGGCAACTGACAGCCACATTGCTGCTTGCTTGTGAGCAGGCAATTTAAGTTTTTAAACTTCTCTTGCCTCCCACTGAAATATTATACTTGGGCGATTTCCCCTAAGTTTGTTTTCCTAGTTTAAAAATGAAATTAGTTTTTATTTTGTGCAGGTGTGTATGCATGTGTGTGGTTCTGGGAATTGAACCCAGGAGCATTGTACCTCTGAGATATACCCTTGGTCCTTTTTATTTATTTATTTATAAATTTTGAAACATGGTCTAAGTTGTTGAGGTTCTCACTAAGTTGCTGAGGTTGGCCTCATGCCTATGATCGTCCTGTCTCAGTCTTCCAAGTACTGGAATTATAGATGTGCACTATCACACCCAGCTAGACTCTGTTTTTAATTTTCTTAATGAACATCTCCCTATAGAACAACAGTCAAGAGTACTTAAAACTTCTGAGGATGACTTAATTTCATTGGGAGAGGTTACACCTACATATTTTACTCACGTTTGTATAGATTGCATGCTGAAACAAATTCCTCCAGGCTCTACATTCAAGTTTACAATTTTAAATAATAGGGTTATTTTTGTTTTGTTTTGCTTGTTTTTTTGTTTTATACCTGATCTAGGTTATGAGGGTTTCAACATTCAAGGAAGAAAACTGTTATATCTATAAATGCTGCTTCCATTTATCAGAAATCCCAGAATCAGAGCCAGACACCATTTGTCCCCGGTTTATCATTGATTTATTATTTATTAAACACTTCATTATGCCCAGCTCTGGAAAGATCCAACAATGACTAAAATAGACAAAATACTTGGCTTGTTGACTTTATATTGTAGTGGAAGGATACAAATAACAATGTAAAAAACAAGAAAAATATTAATTTGTAAAAAAGAAATTAATTTCAGATAGCGAAAAATGATATGAAGACAAAGGGACAGTATGATAGAGACCCAGCTTATAGCTGAGCTGGGAAAGGCTATTAACTGTGGTGACCTTTAAGCAGAGTCTGAGTTAAGAGAAGAAGCCCACCTGGGAAGAGTGGGGGAAGGGTGTTCCAGGTAGAGGGACAATAATCGCAAAGTCCCTGAGGTTGGAATGATCTTTGGGTTGCAAGGAACAGAGGGCTTTGGTGCCTAGAGTGGAGTGTGTTGAGCAGAGAGAATTTGAAAAAGCTCAAGTAGTAGGAATCTCCATGCAGATATGGGACCCTGACAGCTTGGATTTTACTGTGGTTGAGGTGGGAAGCCATGAAGAGTTTTATTCAGGAGACTGATATAATTCGAAAATGATCAAAATTACGCTGGATTTCAAAGAAGTCAAAGTAGAGGCAGAGAGGTATATCAGCGGTCAGGGACATCTAGACGAGCTAGGATGGTTCCTGGACCAGGTTGGGAGCAGCAGCCATGGGGAGAAGTCTGTGGAGTCAGGATCTCTATCAGGAGCAGCCTTGGTGGGATTTACTCATGGATTGCACATGGTGGGCAAGAGTGAGGGGCGGGGAGGAGGCAGTGAAGAAGATCCCCAGACTTTCGGCTTGAGTAACTGTGTGTGGACATTGCTGCCATTTACTGAAATGGGAAAACCGAACAAGGATTGGGAGCACAAATCACAAACATTGTTTTGCAATTCTGAATATGAGATTTGCACTAGACATCAACGTGGAGATCCCAGGAGGAAGAGAATGACCAAAGGAAACATGAGCAGGGGTCCTCAGAAAGGTAGGTGTAGAACTAATCAGTGGTATCCTAGAAACCAATGGAAGAAAGTGTTCCAGGAAGAAAGGAGTGGCCAACCCTGGCAAGTGTGAGTGGAAGGGTGTCATGGCCACAGAAGAGTCACCACTGGATCTTCCAACATGGGGTTCACAGGTCACCTTGACTTGATCAACTTATGGAGGGAATTGAAATCAGTGGTGTAGAAGCTGGGAAGTGAGAGAGTAGGAATCCTGAACCCTTCCTGGAGCTCGTGGTGTGAAGGGATCGTAGACAGGGCTGGCCAAGGCACTTGCATGTTAGCTGTTCAGGTGGGAGATGCATTGTATGTTTGCATTTTAAAGGGAATGGTAGTAGGAGGCGGTGTAAGGGTCTAAATCAACGTGAAGATTCTGGTAGTGGGAGATGATGTAAGGGTTTAAGACAATGAGAAGGTTATAGTGGCAGACAACCTAAGAGTGTAAGTCAATGTGAAGTTTCTTTTTTTAAATGTGCTTTTATGGGTGCATTATGGTCTCACATCATAATGTAAACTATGTTGACATTGACATACATGCACACAGCACTTGGTGACCCCCACCTCCCGTCTCCCCCCTTCCAATACAGAGGACTGAGGCTGATATTGGGATTTTTCACATATGTACACACAGTTGATGTTAGTATTTCCAATAATGAACCTCAGTCTTCCCCCTCCCCTTCCTTTAGACCACTTCCCTGGCTCCACTGAAGTTTCTCTTCCATTATCTGGAGTCCCTTTGGTATCCCAGTTACTCCCTAGCTCACGCATATTAAGGGAAACATATGTCCTTTCACTTTCTGTGACTGACTAATCTCACTTAATGTGAAGGTTCTGATAGTGGGAGACAAAGTAAGTGTGTAGGTCAATGTGAAGATTCTAGTAGTGGGAGACAAAGTCAGGGTGTAAGTCGATGTGAAGGTTCTGGCTGTGGGAAACAAGGCAAGGGTGCAGAAGAGAAGAGACAGGTGATAATGTCTGAAGGTAGCTGAGCAAAGTCTCTGTGAAGGTGAGCGAAGAGGTGTGCAGAGCACCAAAGGAAGGGTCCTAGTTGATATAATCTGGGAAGTGATCCCAGGTTAGGGAAGGAAGGCAGAAAAGAGACAGATATGAAGAGGCTGGAAACTCAGGGATGCAAAAATGAGACCCCGCATGGTCTCCTTTTTCTCCATAGAGCATGATCAGCAATATTTAAAGATAGATATATTCATAAACAAGTTTTAAGAAAAAGTCCATTCAAAGTACGTAGGGACAAGTTTGTTGCTTTAAGCGCTGAACCACTGGCTCTCCAGAATGATCCAGGTCCCTGGATTTCTGCATAACCGAGGTCTAAAGCACAGATGTCTTCTTCGATATCAGCACCTATTGGTATTACCTGGACATTGTAGTGCAGGGGTATGGAAATATTAATGGTTTAATGATTCCTATTTCACAAGGGAAAATAATACAAACTCTATCTCAATTCTCCACGTCTGGAGACAGCCTCCTCTGCCTCAGCTGAAAAATTTTAGAGAGAAATTTAACATCAAGGGATCGCCAGGAAGAGACCCTGGATAAGAAAAGATACCCAAGGAAAAGTGATTAATAGTTAAGAAAAATGCTCCTTTAGCTGATCTCTTAGAAAAATACATTCTTTGGGAGTAAAGTTCACATTTTATAATTAATGTCTTTGAGATAGAACTTTTCAGAAATATAGCTAAATGCAGGAAGCCTTGACCCATTAATTATCTTGACCTGCCTATGCTTTCAACTCTGCTCAGCTGCCTTTGTTACTCAGCATACAAATGTCTTCAGCCCCTCGCGTCTGTAGGATGCTTTTGAAGCCTGAGTTGGGGGTGTCTCTTCCTGAGGCTGCCCCTTAGGTTCGTATGCTGCCCAGGTCTTGTTGATCTTTTTCTTTCTGAGCTACGTATTTTCTCTGGGCCATCTCAGCTACACCAAGGACATTAATTATCATTTGTACCCTTTGATGGCCGAGAGAACTGTATCTAGACCTCTCTCAATTAGAGATTGCAAATCGGTAGCACATATCTTAGAATTATTTTTTTTTATGAATGCTCTACCTTACATTTAATCCAAATCAAACTCAATTTATCAAGCTTTCCGCTCTCAAAACCTACTCTGTTTCTTATGAAGGTTGGAAAATGCAATTGTCTTCTCGCTCAAACAAGAAAGAAAGGAATTATGATCTGTATCCCTACCTTACATCTTAGTGGTGCTCAGTATCTCTCAGATCTGTTCCACCTTCCCATCCCCTCTTTCTCTCTCTTTGTTGCTGGACTTTTGCAACAGCAGTACCAGCTGCTGCTACTTCTACCTCTGATCACCCTCTGTCCACCTTGCCTACGTCTCTAGTCTCCATTCTTGTTCCTGTTCCATGAGTACAAGCTGTAGCTTAACCTATACTCTACAAGTATGTTAATCCACATGCCTGAAACATTCCTTGTTTCTAATTAATTCATTATTTGATGGATCTATTCATTAAATACCCAACTTTCAAATTTTCATTATTTTAAATATTTAGCCAGTTATTATTTTTTTTCTTGTTTGTTTGTTTGCACCATCACATTCTTTCAGGCACAGAAGAGAAGGATCCCCAAGGACCATTGCTTGTCTTTTAAGGTCCCACTCAGAAGGAGCTTTTCTTTGATTCCCCCGCTACCCTTCATTGGACCAGCCTGGGTTCAATGTCCTTCTTTCTTCTCAGGTCACTATCAAACACCTGCATCACAATTCTGGCACACTGTTTGTTACTATCGATTTAATTGTCTGAGAAGCCTGGGAACTGAGATAGATTCAGGGGTCTTTTCTTCATCTTTCTGTCCCAATAAGACACATGGTCGTAGCTCAATAAGAAATACAGAATCCACAAGCACAAGAATGAATGAAGGAGAGCTTGAACAGTCTTTTTTCCTTTCTATTTTTAGTGCCTCAATAGTGACAGTGTTTTTAATGACCCATTTATATAAGTCTGCAGATATCCTGCTATAACAGCATTGCTCTTTGACCAAGGGATCAAGGGGTCAGATTAGATGCTCTGTTAAAAGTTTCTCTCCAGTCCCTCCTGGTAATATATCTGTGGATGTGGAGGGCTATCCAAGGTGTTTAGGCTGACAAAAGCTCTAATGCAATCCGGGGCTGCATTAATAGAGAATAGAATGCTATCCAGTTCACAGAGGATAATAAGCTCCCTGCACGAAACGCTACTAAACCCACACCAGAAGATTGTGATTAATTCCAGGTGCCTCCGTGAAGCACCTCTCCGACACTCTGCAGAGAGGTCAGCGGGTAATGAACCCCATCTTACATAAGCAATGGTTGAAGGCACTGTGAATATTCAGTGGGAAAAGAGACATCAGCACAGAAACAAGTCTTGGTGCATTTGAGGTCTGTTAGGTGGAAGAAGAATTAAACTTATTCCATTCATCTTGCAGAGCTGGGCCTGTTAGACAGAAATTACCCACAGAGTAGATGTCAGCTAATTATAAGTAAGAAGGTCTTAACAATGGCAAGGGGCTGCCTTTTATATCACCGAGTTTCTCGATGCTAGCAGTGTGTGAGAGGAAAATTACTATTTGGCAGATAGATAATCTCATTGAATCAAAGACTCCACTGTTCCAGGACGGTGACCTTATTTTCCTCATTTCCAAAAAAGATTCAAGAAAAAAAAAATAGAAATTTAAGTACCTCAGGACAATTGAGATAATGAGGAGAAAGAAATTCCTGAAGGACCATAGTATTCAGGAGTAGTCCATGAGAAGTCTTAGGAAATTTCAATTGCAGAGACACTTGAAACATAGTTTGTAGAGTCATTTACTAAAAGAATTTAGTGACAAGTTCAAAATTAAGAGGAAGTAAATAGGTGCACTCTTAGAACTCCTGGTATTATTTGACCTGCATAGTATCTTTCCTGATAGCAAGACATTTTGAGCATGGGGATATTTTAAATAAGAAAAGCAACAAAAGCAATAAATAAAATGGAAAGGGCAGGGGTCAGAGATTAGTATTTTATTGATTCATCAGCTGTAATGCCAAAAAAATACATTAAAGAACTTAACTATGCAATCTTATAGAATCCTAAATCCAGATATTTATTTGTTTTTTTTTTTTTAAATCTTAACTCATTGTCAATCTGACAGGTTTTCTCTTTCAACTAATGTTCACTCTGTGTGTGGCTTCTATGTGGAAGCCAATATATGCTTTTATTTTTGTGCTTGGGTATGAAATTCCACTTGCTATTATTTTTACAGTTTATCTATACTATCTTTGCTGCCTGCATATAAATTCCATTATCATTAATAAGAGTTATACGATGAAAGCATATACTCATTAGTGTCTAATGCAACTCTCAAGGTTATCCTAAGGTGTGGAAGTTTAATGAGTACCTAATGAGAACTCTGGTACCTCTGATTAAGAGTATCTATCATCCTTGCGAAATGGATATCACAACCTTACACAGGAGATTAGTAAAAATTTGAGCCCCAAACAGCCGCTTTTGTTATTAATCACATATGTGAAAGGAACTTTCTGTTGACAAAGTTATGACCTTTAATTTAGTCCACTAATACTTGAAATCTACTAATCTCATGAGTAATTCATCACAATTTAAATTTTCATGCAGTATATGACACTTTTGTGATAAATAATATTATATAAGACTGGAAAAAAACTTGGATCATGTTTTAAAAGAGAACTTTCATATATATTAAAAAACACATAAAATTAAGAGTAGAATATCTTTGCTATTGTTTTAGTAATAATCTCCAGTAACGAGGAAATCAATAATCTCTTAATATGATGTGAAGTGGAGTCAGTTTAGACAATTCAGACCAACCTTATCATCTTGCCATGGGCACTAGTTCTTAATTGTACATCTTAAGAAAGAGAAAAACATTTCTAATTATGGAAGATGTGCTGAAAACCCCAGGTAAAAAAAAGTGATGTGTTCATGTGTATCAATATTACTGTGAACTACATTAGGATGTGAGACTATGATACAGTAATAAAAGTATAAAAATAAAAAGAATCAGATAAAATACAAAGTGGAATTATTTAAACAAGATTCTCAGTAATACCTGTGTATATTTTCAGCTAATCATTATTTGACTTCTCCATTTTTCTTGACTATATTGATAGCAATGCTTCCTATGATAACTTTTTTTTTAAAATAACTTGCTAAAAAGTTTGCTTCCTGTGGAATTGATAAGTTAATGAGAATCTTCTTAGATTATAAGATGATGGTTCTAATGATCAGCAAAAAATGGTCTTCTAATAAAAGTATAAAAATAAAAAGAATCAGATAAAATATAAAGTGGAATTATTTAAACAAGGTTCTCAATATCTTTGTATATTTTCAGCTAATCATTTTTTTTTTTTTTACTTCTTCATTGTTCTTGACTATTTTGCTAGCAATGTTTCCCATGGTAACTTTTTAAAAAATAACTTACTGAAAAGTTTCTTTCCTATGGAATTGATAGGTTAATGAGATTCTTCTTAGATTATAAGATGGTGGTTATAATGATCAGTAAAAATGGTCTGCAAGGTAGATAGCATCCAGATGAGAACTTGTTAGAGAGTGATAGACATGTGGAAAGGCGGGCCCTGATGCCCCTACTGAACAAGGCTCCGGAGCTTGCTCACTCTTTCTTTGTCTCTTGTCCCTGTCTTTCTGTCTCTTTATCTTTGTATTTCTGTCTGTCCCTATCTCTCCCATACATACACCCATACATCCATTACAATTGATTTGCCATTTTATGTATATGTACTATAAATAGATCTAAATTTCACACAGACAGAATTCTTTTGATAGAAAGATATATCTATATTTATATCTATCTATCTATCTATCTATCTATCTATCTATCTATCTATACATTATCATTCAGATTGATGCCTAGTAGTTTTCTTAACTCATACGGATCAAGAGGAGCATGTGGAATGATATCACATATACCCCAGTAAGTAAAAACCTAAGAAATCAAACTGAAAATGAGTACATATCATGGTAAGAACTGATTAACCCTGTCACATATTTTCTGGAATAAAATGAGAAGAACAAAGCAAGGCAGGAAGGTCTTTGCTATGACATTCAGGGCAGGAAAAAGGGAAAATCTGGAGTCATTGACTGGATGTCCAAATTTGAAACCATTAGTGACAAATCCTGTATAGAACTCATTGTTTTATTCATGGCTGCATCTCAAGTGTCATAGTCCATTCAGTATGCTATGCCAAAATGCCATAGACTAGATAGTGTGTAAACAATAGCAATTTATTTGTTACAGTTCCAGAGGCTAGGAAGCCCAAGATGAATGGACCTGTACATCTTGTGTCTAACACAGGTCTACTTCCGGGTTCATTGGATCTTCATATAATGGAAAGAGGCTTAGAGAGCTCTCCGGGGTTTCTTTTACAAGGGGAATAATTTCATTCATGAGGTCATGATCCCTATGACCTAATCACCTTCCAGATGCCCCATCCCTCACTACCAGCTCATTATAGGTCAGAATTTCAGCATATAGATTTTGGATTAGGAGAACATGAATATCAAGAATTATGCAAACGAGGGACCATTAGAATTAATCGTGGAATCCCATCTCTAATCACCTAATTTCTCTTTGGGAAATACAATTGTACCACCTTTATAAGAGACCTTTGGTATACCCACTACAGTAATGAAGCTTTAGATGACTTGGATCTCATTTTTCCTTCTCTTATCTACTTTCTGGAAGATGGAATACTAGGTAGAAAATGGCTTAAAGATGGAAAAAAAGAGAGAAAGAGAAACAAGATGCTACATAAATACTGTCTGTAATGAATTTGACATGTAGTTGGAAACATCCCTCAGGTTGACATGTACATAAAACTTTAATAGCACCAGTCTATTTGACATCAATTTAATGTAAAGAATAAACTGTGCAGAGATACAACATGTGTTGGAGAAATAAAGTAACTTCTGAGCTTCATATCAATACCCTTTATTGCAAACCATTTGCAAAATTGTTTTGCTACAATTTGCAGGTCCAAAAGTATAAAAAGCATGAATATATGACTCAAGAAGTATTCACAAAGTTTACCTACCACCTAGGTGAGGAAATGAGAACACAGAGTAGGTGGCAGTGCTTCACCCTACAGAGATCACAGGACAAATCTCGCCATATTGAGGATGCCACCAATCTTCTCTCCTTTCAGATAACATTGAGATTCTATTTAAATATACATTTGAAAAGAGTAGTTTTAGTTTTCTAGCAAAATGAAGAGGAAGTTAAAGAAATATCCCCTGTTCCCTGCCTGTACACACGCATAGCCTCCTCTATTATCTATCAATCAACATTTCTTACTGGAGTGTCATCTGTTATGCTTTGAACCCACATTGATGCATCATTATCCCCTGAAGCTCAAAGTTGAGATTAGGGCTCACTTTTGGTGTTGTGCAATCAATGGATTTGGACTTGTGTATAATGACCTGCATCCACCAATGTAGGATCATGCAGAGTGCTTTTATGATCCTAAAAGTCCTCTGTGTTTCGTCTGTTTCTCCCTCTCTTTCCCTGTGATTACTTTTTTTTTTTTTTTGTGGTACTGGGGATTGAACTCAGGAGCATTCTACCTCCGAGTTATACCCCCAGCCCTATTTTTCATTCTTTATTTTGAAACAGGGTCTCACTAAGTTGTGGAGTGCCTCACTAGGTAGCTGAGGCTGTTTGTGAACCCGGATCCTCCGGTCTCAGCCTCCCAAATGCTGGGATTACAAGGGTGTGCAACACACCTGGCTCCCTGTGATTAAATCAAAGGATAATCAGATTTATTAAAGAAACAGATCCAGATAAATTCGTAGCTAAGGAAATGCAAGAGTTAATCATAGAGCTTTTCCAGTTGATAATTTCTATAGCTGATAACATTTTCTGGACCTCTGTGTGGTCATTTACCCTCCTTTAATAGTTTTAAGCATTTGGCATATTGCCCACGGAATGTTACAGAAATCATATCCAGATTTTTGACAGCAAATCTGTTAGGATCAGCATTTTTTTTCTGAAAATGTCTCAAAGAAATGACTCAGTCACAGTTTCAAAAGATAATGTCCTCCCAAACAGGGGGAGCGTGCTTTAAAAGCATTAATTTGTAGACCAGGTGCAGAGGCATATCTTCTGTGAGGTAAGAGGCTTAGGTCAAAGCTTCAACTTCTAGGACTTAGGGGATAGTCTCCTATGTGCAAAATTGTATGTTTCAACTTCTTAATAGAAGTCATTTTGAAGTGATAGGGCTAAGGAAAAAATTCAAGTTTTTAAGGAATTGATGGACTTGGTTAAACTTAGTGAAATCAGAAAACCATAAAGTTAGAGAAGAATGAGTAAGAGAGTGGTAGGAGAAATCTTTCTAATTGTTTCCTAATGCTTTGCAGTTCTTTTCTGCTAAGCTATAGCAATACTCTTGTAAGATCCCATCTAACTGAATTCATAAAAACACCTTCCTTCATAAACTACTACTGGAACTATAGGTTTTTAAATTCATGGCACAGTAATCAAGTGAAAATGGAAACTGTAGTCAAAAATCCAAAAATGGATTTCTGCTTTTAACTTCTTTACCACTCTTGCCTTATTGACAATAATTGAAATGGATGGTCCTTTAGGAAATTCATCCATGCCCAACATTAAGCTAATTTACCTTACTCATGTATTTAGACCACAAAAAACTTGCAGCTGTTTAAATGCGACAGAATAGAACAAACATAGAAAATTTATTGTGAATAAAAGATAAGTCATAAAAAGAGTGAGATAAGTTTACAAAGAAAACCAGTCCACAAAAACCAAACCAAAACAAAACAAAAAATCACATAGAGCAGAGCTCATCTACTTAATAAAATTGGGCTAAAAGTGCTGATTTACCTTAAATTTAAAAAATCAACTAAGAAAATATTATCAGCTCTGAGATTTTTTTCTGTCCCTAAGACCATCTGGCTAGTGACAGACAAACCTGCTAGTGTCTAGCGGGAACTCTAGCATCTAGGAGCAGATTCTAGAGTGTTCACCTTGTACCAGATGTTTTCAATGCGTCCTTTCAATTCTCATAATGGTTGTTGAAGGAGATAAGGCTGTGTCCTCTACCCAGGTGAGCAAATGGAGCCATAGAGAACTTTTGTAACTTACACAAAGTCACAAAAGCAATTAGCTGCGACTAGAGATTCGAAAGCAAGTTTCTCTGAGGTCAGAGGTTATCTTGCACGCAATTCCTTCCGCTGCTCAGAAACAACATTTGAATTTCAGCTGTGTAAAAACTGTGATTATCTTTATAAATTGACTTAATCAGGTGTCAGTAAATATTTTCTGGAATACTTAAGTGCTTGGGGATCATACTTGCACCAAATACTGGGTGATACTATAAAGCTCTTGCCCCAACAATTTATCTGAGATCATGAAAACCTAATCAACAGATTGTCAAGAGAGACGGAAATATTCTAAACACAGCCCTGTGTGTCTGGGTGGGGATGAGGGTGTATCAAGACATTACACTCCTTATCTTTTGGGTTACAAGGCTTAAAAATCTGGCTAAATCCCCAGTATGGAAAAATGTAATAATAAAATATTAAAATAACAATTACATCCCAAAGTAGAAGAGCTATCAAGAAGTAGTATAAAATAAATTGATAAATGAATAATACACATTATAGTTGTTAGAGAATTTCAAAGGAAAGATACACGGCTTTTATGTAGCTGATTGAAAAAGGCTTTAAGAAAGCAGTGTGATCCATTAAATGATCGGATTTGTTTTTGTGTTTAGTTTTCATTTATATAAATTCAACAGAAAACTGCATGATGCATCCCAAACCTGAGGAGATGATATTCAGAATATTGGACTCTGCACTCCAATGACCTTCCAGGAGATTTCCAGTAAATGAAAGTAGGGTGCATTGATTTTATTTTCCCCGTGCCTTGGAATTTGCAAGTGATTGTTTTGAGGTCCATAGACGAGCAGTGGAGAAAACCATAATATTAGCAGTTAGAAGAAATGAACAACTCCAAAAATACTCCTTGGGAAGTAGTGAAATGGAATTTTCCTCAGTGAAAGCCAAGGAAATTGAAGAGGATACCTGTGCATTCCCATCTAGGCTGGAGAAACCAATTTTAAAGTCTGGCTTGAGCTTCCAAGGGACTGGGCCACTTAGTAGGCATGTTGCCTTTATAAAACCCATTTCAATCATTACCTAGCTGCCTTTTGGCATGACCTACTTCATATTTCTGTTATAATGAGAGTAGCACATTTCTATGAGTTTTGCTTAATAAAATGAGCAGCTATTTCATGGGTTAATTCCCATGCTGTTGGCACCTCATAAATTAACATGTATTTAGGATGAGACCAGCTTGCTGGATTAGTTCTCACCTCTTTCTCAATCCACGCTTGAACACCTTTATCAGACAGGCGTCTGAAAATTTACCTTTTTACATTCTTAAGCTTTCTATTAACTTTCTGCTGATAGCAGATGGAGGCCACCGTGGGTTTTCTTTTTCTTTTTTTTTTTTTTTCCTGCGGTACTAGGAATTGAACCCAGGGGCATTCTACCTCCAAGCTATACCCCAGTCCTATTTATTATTCTTTATTTTGAAACAGGGTCTCATTAAGTTGTGGAGGGCCTTACTAAGTAGCTGAGGCTGGCCTCGAACCCCAATCCTCCGATCTCAGCCTCCCAAGTACTGGGATTACAAGCATGGGCCACCACACCCGGCTCCATGTTTTTATTCAGACATTTCAATGGCCCTTCAGAAGTTTTCCTTTCACATAGAGACACACGTGACTAGTTCAATTATACTTTCTAATTTCTTGAGAGATTTCCAGAATAAAGCAAAGACAGGCTACCAGTAGGCTCTGAGAAGTTTCTCTTGTGGGAGAAAATGGCCAGGAATGGATGATTCATTTAGGAAAAAAAAAAGTCTGGGTAGACGCTTTGCTCTTCCTTTGAACATTCTCATTTCGACTGGAAACGTCAAGAAGTCAGACAGCTAACATATTAATATGAATGGCAAGTCTACTTCCTCCCCTTCAGATTAGACAAATCTCATTTATCCTTCAAGTCCTATATCAGGACAGTTCCAGCCCAGGTCTGCTTCAGGTCCAGCACAGTGGGCTCTTGATGCCCGCACCCATACATACCCCTCGCTGTGACCTCCTTTCCCACCTCGGTCCTTTGCACCTCATGGCCTCCTTGCTGTTTCCCAGGGTCGCAAACCTCCCTGCCAACCTCAGGGCCTTTGCATGACTTTCCCCTTTGTTTGGTTTGCTTCTCTCTTTGATGCCCTTTAGTTCTCTACTCCAAGGATCAGAAGAGTCTTTCCTGTTTTATGTAAATAGCAACCAGTACTCATTCCCAGCACAGCCTCTGCTTCTTCACTGAGAGCACAACCTGGTAAAGAGTCAGTACTGGTTTCCTGTGTTTCTTCTCGCACAAGAGCACTTGCTTCATGAGGGAATAGTGTTTGTCTCTTTTATTCATGCTCTGTCTCCAGTGCTAAGGGCTGCTGGCAGGTATGTTCCAGGTGTGCAATGATGTTTGTTGTGCATGCATACTGGTCCATATCTTTCCTTTCTGAATTACATTCGTGTTACTCTCACACAGTTTTACAACTGATTTTAAGCAGACTTGAGCAGTCATGAAGGTGCTGGCAATTATTTCCCTTCCTCCACCTGCATCACTTCTGTAAGTCACTGTGCTGGTGTGCATGGAGGGGGACTCCGTGCATAGCAACCTCATCTCAGGAATCCATGGGAAGGTCTGTAGAGAGAGCCTCATTTTGGGATCCGTGAAGCTCTTGCTATGAATAGGAAGGACCTAAACTGTAGTGACGTGTTCAGCCATTTTCATTCTTGTTATTTTAATTCATAAACTGAGTTGTAAGTTCTGCTAGGGAAGATCCATGTTAGATTCGTGTGTGTGTGTGTGTGTGTGTGTGTGTGTTTGTGTGTGTGTGTGTGTGTATTCTCCTCTGGTGTCTTTAGCACAGAGTGAGCCCATAATTGATGTTGAAGAAGTGTCTATGTATAGAAGTATTAGAGTGGCTGAATTAATTTTTGGAGCAACATGTTTTTAATTCTGCTAAACAAGTAGATATATAGAGAGCTGTGAATACCTCCTTTGTTGTGAATCTGAAACTTTTATTTGAATTTTTCAGGTCACATTTTAACACACCACTCAACAGAGAATAATGCAGAGGAAAAACACCCTACAAATAGAGGAATTTGTGATAACATTAGCATTGAAATTCTGCAGCATAGTCTTGCTTCTTCTGCTGACCTTTTTGCGACAAGCAATAACAAGAAAATAGGAGATTATCTCCATTTAAATTGCCTTTGGTTTCCTAATATTCGCTTTGACAAACCAAAATTAGGCATACATTTTATGGCTTCAATGAGAAAATTATGGTAATAATGTCATGCTTTAGCAAACTTACAGTCAAAGACATTTTAATTTTTTTTCTGATTTAGCAAGAAATTATCTTTATATAATGTGTTTTGGACTTACTAAGTTGGACATTTCACCGTTCATGCTATCTTTTTTTTTTTTAAGTGGAAACCAACACTTCACCTTAAATCAATGTCTCTGGCACATAGGAGAATCTTATATTTCTAGTCCTCCTCTTCTACACTTTTTAGGTAGGAAGATCAAATATCTTTATAAACAGTTCACTCATTTATTGAGTGTTGCTGAACATTTACGGAATGTGGTATCTTGTTTCATTTACTAAAGAGAGACCTAAGAGCCACTGAGGTCAGGTGTTCAGGTCCAGAGATATGCTGAACAGGTCATCTTGGAGGACTTGAGATTTGAGGTACCAAAGGAGCTTAGCTACCCGAATAAAATCCTCTGAGTCTTCCAGCAAATCTTACCTTTCCATCAAAGGACGGATTCTAACTATTCTTCCCTTTACTGAATATATTTCTGGAGAGAGACCTCGTAAGCTATAACACTTTATTATGAATTGCTTGGGTCAAATTTCATCTTGGAATATTAAGAGGTGAAACGTAACACTGCACTGAAATCAAGGTGCCCCCAGTTGACGAAATGTGGGAATATGAGCTTGTTTGGGGTGACAAATTGTCTTCTTGGTATGTCCCAGTAATGTGTTCGATTTATCCACACCAGAAAGGCTGGTGCAGAGTAAGATTCCTTAATCAGCTATTATGTAGGAAAATGAGAAGGTTCTGTAGGCAAATTAATTTGGAAAAATTTGAAGAAAATAAAACTAAATAGGGTTATTTCCTATAGGCCTTTGGGAAATTATGCGATGGTAAAAGAAATACAACACTGGGGAAACCAAGATGTGTTTACTAGAAGTTCAGCTGCCAGAAATTGGGAGGGCTGAAGCAAAGTGCTTAGACTCACCTGTAAAATTCTCTTGCAATAACATGGGATGTTGATTACAAAGCACCATAGATAGCGTCCGGTAGGTAGCATGCACTTCTGGAAGCCTGTTTTCTCCCTCTTGCACTTGTTCTCTTTTTCCTTTTGGAAAAATCAAGATGTTTAGACCAGTACAAAATGAAAACTAATGTCTTCTAATTTTGACTTTCTATCCATTGCTCTGTGAACATTTCCAAACAAATTTTGTTAGTATTATTTAAACAGAGAATATTATAATCCTTTCTTAATTAGTACACTTAATTAGTACAAATGCTTTTGTTTATTTCCTGTATTGTGTTTTCATCTGAAATTATTTATATGAATGTTAATAGTTAAACAATATGGTGATAGTTTTATATAAAAGACAATAATGTGTTTGAAGCAGTTTTAGGATGATTATTATTCATTTTAATATTACTTGGATCATAGGCAAATTATGAATAGAATATTAGTTAGGTGATATTCCAATTTATCTAATGTATGTTGTAGATTACCTAAGTTAGATATGATTTTCCACTGGTTTGAAGTCAAATCTCCTTAGATTACAGCAAACTTTGAAATTTCTAGGTGTTTTATCTGGTCAGATGAAGTAAAGACTGCGTTGCCAAGGCATGCTTGTGTGTATTTCCCAGAACTCATTTATAAGGGAAAATTGAGGTCAATGATTATAAGAGCTGACATTCATGAACATTTAAGGGAAATGCAGAAATTCTCCAAAATCAGTAATAATTTCACAGTTACTGAGAAAGACACTATGACAAGAATCAAAATGCTATTATAAAGTTTTTGTAGCAATATATTTTTATTTTAGTATAGATTTGGGGTAAATATTTAGGATATCCTTGGGCATTTTTAGGGTATTTTGATCTGGCATTGTGTGGTGAGTCAATGCAAATAAACACTAAGATAAACAGATTTTAAAAGATGATCATAGTATACACATATAGTATACACATGCTCTAACCTTTCCAAATCCCCCCCCATTATTAACTCACATAGAGAGTGTCATTTCCAAATACATTTTATAATTTTTTCTAGCCATAACAATGGGAAGGTGCTATGAATCTTAAAGACACCATTGTGAGAACATTGGTACCCTCTCAGAATAACTAGATGTGCATGTTCTTTTGATAGAGAGCAGGTTTCAGAAACATTTCTCAGCTCGTCCTGCACAATTATTGACATTTTGCCATTCGAATCCTTTTAATGTTGTAGCCCTTTGAAATTCATGTAAAGGCAATACTTTGCACTAAAGTAGATGAGAATATAAGGAGCAATGAAAAAAAAATCTTTCTAAGCATACCTGGTGTTGTAGGGATTTATGATGATATAGCAACATCCATGGATCAGTGAACACAAATTTACTAAAGGAAAAAAGAGTGTAGGTACTCAGATTTCCAGAGAGATGGTCTCAGGCATGATAAAAAAAAAATCTACTAGTAGAATGTGCTAGACTTGGATCAAGTTCCACAGACTGTGGGATTTGTTAAGTTTACTGTTGAGTTGGCTCTATAAAGACATTTGGACACGACGCAGAGTGAAGCCAAGGTCATAGAACCACTTGGGCTGATGTGGTCAGGTGGCCCAGACATAACTCCTGTAGTTTAGACTTTCTGTCCCAGGATCCCAGAAAGTAGTGTGGAAGGCTAAAAAGTGCCATATTTAAATCAGGAAGCTTGGAAAAAGTTCTTGATATAGATACTCATGGAATATTGATAATTTTTTATTTCTTTGTTTTTTCTAGTGCTTTTACATATCTCATTTTTAGTGTTTAAATATTTCATCAGACAAACAAGAGAGTGGGGATATATCTCAGTGGTAAAGTGATTGCCTAGCATTTAAAAGGCCCTTTCTTCCACTTGATTTTATTTTAATACAAAGTATTAGGTATGGATTATCCTTTATTTTTCTTTCCTGGTAGAAATCACTTTGTAACCCATTTTCTCTATTATCATAGTATGACAAATTTCTATACATATTTGTGTCTACTTTGAAACCTACTGTATACCTTGATTTATGTTTATGTACTAGTCACACACTTTTCAATCATTGAAACTTCAGAGTACATTTCGATTCATAAAAGTTAGTATCATTGCTGTTATTTCTCAGAGGTTTTCTGGGAGCCCTTGTTTTACTTATTTTTCCACATGTCACATGACATGTAGAATCAACATATCTTATTCCAAATAAAATCTCATCAGTGTTTTAACTGGAATTACATTAAGCTCTTAAAAAACAAAGATTTCTATTTTGTTTCCTTCATCATTTTAAATCTTTCCTCATATAAAAGGTGTACATACCTTGTTGAGATTACATTTTCTGGCATCAACCCAGGTGAATCCATATATTCAGGTGGAGTCCCACCTGATTCAAAGCTTCCCTCTTTCTTCTCTCTGCTGTATAAGAAATTGCTCCTCCAAACATGAAAATAGGTTTATTTTAAGAACCCATTAATGACCAATCTAAAGACATACCTTGTTGCTGATTGGCAGAGAGACTTTGATCCTTCCTTTTTGAAACCAAGCATCTACTCAGGTGTTTTCCATTTAAAATAGCCCCTCCCCCTTCTCCCTTGCAGCCCATCCTAAGTGACGTACACAGGATTGGACCAACTCCCTCACTCTACACTATTTGCATATCTTACCTCAGAAGCAATCTCAAACACCCTATACAACTTCATTCAGTTAATAAGTACTATGTAAAACATGCTGTGTTACTTCTGATTCATCCTAATCCCACACCTTTGCTCCTTTCTCTTGTGGCATACCTGCCCATACTATTTTCACATGCTAAAGACTTGGACTAACACTTCTCTTTCCTCTCTCAGTACTTTGTATACACTCTTTACCCCCTCCACATCTGTGCTTTTATTTCTTACTCTACACCATGGTTTGCTTAGCTCAGTATTAGTGACATTTGGGCTGGATCCTTCTCTGTGGCAGGGCTGACCTGTGCTTTGTAGGATGTTTATTAGCATCCCCGACTTCCACCCACTAGATGTCAGTAGTGAGTAGCTATGCCAGTAATCCCAATACTTGGGAAGCTATGACCAGAGGAGGAGGATTGCAGGTTTGAGGCCAGCCTTAGCAACTTAGTGAGACTCTAAGTAATTAGTGAGACCTTGTTTCAAAATAAACAGTAAAATATATAGCTTGGAGGGTGTAGCTTGGAGGTAGAATTCCCCTGGGCTCAATCCCTAGTACCATTAAAAAAAAAGTGTCTTCAAACACTGATAAATGTTGCCTATAGAAAATAAAATATCACAGCTTCTCGAGAACTACTGGTCTGCACACGCCCTCCAGAACTCTAAGGATATTGCCAACTTATTGCTTTGCAGAGCTGATCAGGCTCTGCATCCCTCCTACTGGTCACACCAGGTCTCTGCGAACTCCCCTTACCTGAGTCAGGAAAGACTTGAAGGCTCCAACCGTGAGGTCACCCTTTGCCCTTGGTAACCACAGAATCCGTGGGAAGATTTCACTGCCTGGGCCTTGTGGCTTTAATTTACTTCATCCTTGAACCTTGTAGGTGGCACCTTGAGCAATTATTGTGCTTCATGTTCTTCCTTGCACCTGGTTTTCTCCAAGTAAAGGACCTGATCAAATACAGCAATGGATAGAACCTGGGGAGGTTAAAGACCAAAGAGAATCTTGACCCAATTTAATTTCTTGGGTAGAAAAGAGATTTCATATGTCAATTCATTGTTCTCATTGTGGAAACTTCTTAAGTCTGAGACTCTTCTACATCCATAGTTTCAATTTTTATTGAAATTTAATAGGAATGGAAGAATAAGGGTCTAAATCTGTGAAATATTTTCTGCCTCTCCTTGCACTTCATTCCTTACATACCCTGGATGCATTTTTTGGTCCATACCTTCTCGGTTAGTTGGCAGTTATTTCTGATTGCCATTCTAATTATAGTCTGAAGTCGTTTGAAGTTCCTTATTTGTCTTGTTTTCCTAGCCTGGTTATAGCCTAAAATACATTTTCCACCTGCATTTTACTGTGTTTCCTTTTGCCACTTAATAATATTTGCTGTGCACTGATTATTTTTCAAGATTTCCCCCCAGGAGACAGGCTTCTTACGGTCTGCTGTGTTTAGATGACCGTGCCTCTAACACGCCTGCTGTTTCTTTTGTCTCTTTGACAAATTCAGAGCAGCAGTTTGGAATATTTAGTGCTGTGCTTCTCTCACTGAAGTTAAAAGAAAATGTCTCTGTGAACCTACCTTTTAAGGTTCATGGTGTATCAGCATCTGCTAAGCAGGTTCTTTCCTGGGTAGAGGCAGCCATGGGTGGTGCCCCACTTTCTCCGAGACAAAAATGTCTTTGAGAAACTTCTTAATTCTCCTCAGCTACTTCTCCCCTGATACCATTTCTTTGGTTCACCAGAGAGATGTGAGCACACATACATTTTCATATGCACGAGCGTGCGCGTGCACACACACACACACATACACACACACACACATACAGTATGACATAGGAATGGTAGATATTGGTTATAGTTAGATATAAAATGTCCCCCAAGGAGCTCATTTATTAATATTCAGTTGATATAGTTGATATAGTTGAATCACAAGGCTTGTAACCTCAGCAGTGGATTAGTGTGTGGTGGCTTAGGCCAGTAGGATGTGGCTTGAAGGGGTGGATCCCTGGGGGTGGAGTCTTGGAGATTATATATCGTTCCTCATTCCTGTTCCTCCTCCCCCTGATCTCTCTCTTGCTTCCAACCTCCCTGATGTGAGGAGCGCAGCCCATGTGCTCTCCCTCTCTCTGCCTCCTTCCACCATGCCCTGAGACCCAGTGTCCCCAGCTTCACATGAACTGAACCTGAAACCATAAGAAAAGAAATCTTTCCTCTATGTTACATGGTCAGTCTTTTAGATTATAGCTGTAAGAATGCTGACCAAAACAACTTCCAAATGCACCAACAGATGACCTCATTCTTTGAGGGTCATTTGCTCTAAATCCCTGGAGTATCCCCAACCAATACACCAGAAGTACACATACCTGGAGCGGTGCCTGCTGTCTCAGCTACTGCTCCAAAAAATGTTCCTGATGATCGAGCCATGACATCATAATTTAGGTTTGGATGACTGCTGAACAAAGACGGTCAGAATATACACACCAACTTGTTTTCCTGCAGTGGGGTGAGTGGGTTGTAAAGCTCACATTTTGAGGAACCATCTTGATGACAAACAATACGCCTTTCTCATGTAAGAGCACATTTTATGTAGCATAGATGACCTATAAGGTAGTGAGGCAGCTCGATGGAGCTCTGTCTCTGTCTTCATTCCTGTCCACCCTGCTCTGCATGGTCAGGGGATGAGACTGAGTGCTCTCTGCTCTGATTAGTGGTGTAACTGCTGTGTGGAGTTCTCTATCAGACACTGCAAACAGGGATATAGTGAAAAACCCCAGGAGCAAGATGAGAAATATGTGCTGAGTCAGCTCTTACCAGTGTGGGAGGTTAATATGAAAAATTATCAAGAATTTTGTGAATAGAATGTCAAATATAGGCATTATGAAATTAAGTTATGTAAGTTTATGATTAAATAGATGACATTAAGACAAAGGTAATGCAGACTCAAAAATGCATCACTTTCTAATTGTTTAACTACAGTTTACAATGATCCATGTTTTCAAGATACTTCTCTCTCTCTCTCTCTCTCTCTCTCTCTCTCTCTCTCTCTCCTCCACTCTTTTTTTTATTCCAAGGTGGGAATATTACATAATGGTCTACTGGTATGCATCGCTTCCCAACTCTGCATGCAGTGATATCTGCTTGGTAGCTTGACAATGCTCATGTGAAATCATTTACTTCTTGGAAACAGGCTTCTCTGCCCTCTACCTAACCCTCTCTAACCAGAACTGGTTGTTAAACATTTGCCAGCACACCATTGGAAGCTTGTAATATGTTTGTAATGGGAAAACAGGTAGGAAAATATTTTCCCATTAAGAGTCAGAGGGCACCACTACATTAATCACAGAAAATGCACTTTGTCAGAATCAGGATAATACTTTTTCCTATTTTTCCACAGACAGACATGTCAAAGCCAGACCAAAATAGTTAATTTTGTTGAGCTTGGTCCACACATACACCCAAAAAGAAAAACAGGGAGAGGAGAAAATGAGTGGCTATTGAGGGTAAGGGATAGATCCTAGAAAATTAGAAACAGGCACTATCTCTTTCAACATACAAATGCCCATTTCTTGTCCCTGGAAATTATTTTAAGCCCTTAATCTTGGGTAATGTTGGGTCCCTGCGAACTGGAGGCTCTTTAAATTTTACTGTTTCTAGGTTAATAAAATGTAAGCCAATAAAAGCATGCCACTGCATGCCAAAGGAGACAGGGGACGTGGTAAAAGACCAGGGAACCTCCCAGTGCATTGTGCCAATGACAAATGTCCTTCTGTTCTACAAACCCACCAGGAACCAGGACTGACTGAAAACAGCAAGGACGACCTGTTTGGGGCCACTCTGCTGGAGGCAAGTGGTTATATAGACTCCATATCCCAGGTCCCTCTGAGGCCTACATTTTGGGTGACAAGGTTGCCAATGAAAATAAAAGGAACCAGATATTCTGAAAACCAGCCAATCTGCAGTGGCTGGTGAATTGTCTTGTGTCCCTAGCTCCCTGCTGGCCCAACACATGGCATTGCCACCCAAGTCCCACTGCGCCCCCACCCCCTGCCCCCAGCCCTAAGCCCTCTCTCCAGGGGTATAATTTCCAGCAAGCAATTGGTATTCACACTTTTTATTTTCAAATTAGGTTTGATGTTGCTGACCTAGAGATGGCAGAAATGTCCTGGTGGTATGCTTTATAAAATCTAATTCCAGAGAACATTTTAATTGAGTAGAGGCCCATCCCCAAGAGTTTCAGTTTTTGACTAAAATAACTCAAGTATGATCTGGGTTAGCACTTGAGTGTACTAAGACATCAAGAGCTAAAATTCTGGGAATCTTAGCCACCCACATTTTACTCCACTGTTAAATTTGCTTACCCAATGGATGATGGATGAGAGTGGTATCTTCAAAATCCGCTCTCGTCTTCATCTCTCTGTGCCATGACTCCTCTATGTGTGAGTGTGCTGCAGAATCCTATTACCAGGAGGACTTCAAAATCACTGCTGTAACTCACCCTCAGAGGTTTTGACTCATGGGTCTGGGCTGGGGCTGGAGGCTGGGCATTTCCAATGTGTTCTCAGGTGATCCTGATGTACACTCTGGGTATCACTGTTCTGCATGGATTTTGATGGTTGACTCCACTTAAAGGTTAAATATTTGGGGTTATATATTTGGGGAGCAATTATGGGACTCAGCTGACAAAAGTGAACCTCAGTGAGAGGAGCTATAAAGTTTTGAACCTTGCCATGGAGGGTGTGGACATCTGAGGATCTGGCCAAGGTTTGAACAGTTGTGTCTCACAGGTGTGTAATCATGAGCTGGCTGGTGGATGGTCCGTGCCCAAATTGCTTTCAGGTGTGGGCAACATTAAGGGGGTCCAGGAGGTTCATGCATCAAACTTTGCCCCTTTGGAGCTTCAATCCAGTGGTCACCTTCCTGGCTGTTACCTAGAGACCATTAAAAACTACTTGTGCCCAGGTCCACCCTAAGGCAATTAAGTCAACTTCTGGGGCTGCAGTGTGGGCAGCGCTGACTGGGATCACAGGTGTAACCACCATGCTCAGCTCTGACTCTTTCTCTTTATGCCAATGTGGGTGCCAGGGATGTTCTTCCTAGAACTGGCTTATGTTTGATGGGAGGCAAGAAAGGGAGCTCACTGAGTATATCTCGGGAATTTTCAATTATTTTGTCACTTAGGCCAGGGGTGGGCCATCCATATCCTTCAGGCCAAAGCTGGTGTATCATCTGTCTCTGTACAGCTTTTTGAGCTGAGAACAAATCAAAAGAAAAATCATGGTATATGTAAAAGTCAAATTTCAGTTCCCATAAATTCTGGCATATTGTCATGCCTATCTACTTTGGTTCTGTGCCTATTCCTTTTTATATTGTGGATGCTACTTCTGTGCAACAGAGTTGGGTAGGGCAACAGAGACTGTATGGACCTCACTAAGTCAGAAATATTTACTGTCTGTCCCTTTACAGTAAAAAGTTTGCCAATCTCTGATTAAGAGCATGAGTCCTCCTCAGAAGTACACTGGTTGCAATTTACATTGACATAGTTGGTATCTCTAGATCGAAGATGCTGACTAGTAGAGTTCTTTTTAAGAGAAAAAGAAGATCATCACTATCTTAATCAGAACCCAGTGAACTTGTTTGCAAAGTTTATAATATCACTCTTTTTCTTTTATTAAATTGAGGAACATCAAAATCTATGGCCCAAATATAATGTATGATTCACACACCTATAGTCCTTGGGAGATCTTGGGCTTATCAAGAATGGCTGGAGGTATTTTGGATTGCTGATTTTTAATTTGGAAATTAGACAGCTCAGGTTGTCATTCAGCTCCAGACAATGATCTTTCCTTGACTTTCCCCACCCTCTCTTCCCCTGCCCCTCATTCTACACATGGACAGTGAACGAAGGGTGATTTCAAGGATGCTACAGATGATGGGCCGAGTTTATAAGCCACAGCTGGCTGTGCTACATCTTTCCAAATACCTCAAATAACCAGAAAGTCTATGCATTTTGTCTGCAGAGCAGTTTGAACCCACAAGCTATACATTGAATTAAACTCAATTTCTGAGAACCCTTTCAGACATTTTAGAAATATTTCTGGTCTCTTCTCTTATCGTCGCCAACACTACTTTGGAACATTCAAGCTACTCATTCCAGTGGCTTTGTTTTGATTCCATCTTCTTCTACCCCAGTCTTCACACGGTCTTTAGAATGTCTTCCATGAAAGTATATTCTAGTAGTTCCTTAAACATGATGTCAGGGCACACTGAGATGAATGGAATGGGCTGCTCAGGTCCCAGGCTGAGGAGAGGGGTTGATCTCTAGACACACCTGTAACCGCCACATACCACTGGCCACGGGACTAGCCAGGGACCAAGACAGTCCCAATGTCCCCTCAGCCTCACTAACCCTTAGGCAGCTTCTTTCTGACTCTAAGCCCCCTAAATGTTTTCTTCGAGCATTCATTTTAGAAAAATTGGAATTGTAAATTCTTTCTTTGCTCCATTGAGATATAAATCTTTCCTACCCAGCAATGTCTTTCTTAAGGACATATGAGACATTATATTTTTGGAAATTTCATCCTCAAGAAACCTACAGCCCCTGTCTCCTAGTGTCCAGGCAAGCATGAGACCCTAACTTCTATCAGCACCTGAGAGCAAACACAGATGCCTAATCACACAGACCCCCTTCAATAAAGACCTCCAGCACTTTCCTACGAGCACACCCAGTGCTTCAAAACTTCCCTACCTTTTTTTTTTCCAGAAAAGTTGAATTTAATCTCTCTTCTCTATTGTAATAGTCTTGACCCCTATTTCAATAATCCTGAATAAAGCCTTACTTACCAGTTTAACTTATCCTGAGCAACTTTTATTTGACCAGGTGCTTTGGTATTGTGGGTTTCACAAATATATCAAAGTCAATCACTAAACTGAACTTGAGAAGGAGGGAGGGCGAGGGAGTGGGGTGGGAACTGGGGAAGGAGTTAACTGAGAAATGCAGGCATATATGCCTTTATCAGCTTGTACCTAACAAAGATGTATGATTACAATACACCAATTAATAATAATAATAAAAAGAATGGTATATTGATGTTCTAACCCCTGGTCCCTGTGAATGTGACCTTATTTGGAAATGGGACTTTGCAGATATTATTAAGCTATATATCAGAATGAGGCCATACTGGACTCAGGTGTGGCCTTAATCCAGTACGACTTCTGTGTCTTTACATGAGGAGAGAAAAACGCGGAGACAGATATCCACACAGGGAGAATGTCATAGGACAACAGAAGCAGAGCAGAGACTAGAATTATGCATCTGGAAGCCAACTATCAGCTGGAAGCCCAGAAAAGACTTTTCCTTAGAGCCTGACACCTTGACTTCAGCCTTCTGGCTTCCAGAGCTGCAAGAGAATCAATTTCTGTTCTTTGAAGTCATTCGTCCCTAGCCAATTTGTCATGGCAGACCTGAGAAATGAACACACTTGGGACACAGACTCTGCCTGGCCAGCATGGTCTCCCAGTGCAGGTTCACCTCCCAGCACCTGGTTGCATCACCACCTGGTTTTTGTATCTTAATTTCCACACCGATCCCTTTCTCACTTCCACACTGGTTCTCATACAGAGCTGCCTGCCTGGAGAGTCTCCGTCCTGCCAGGAAGTCTCTTGGCAGAGTCCTACTGATCCTTCCAGGCTGCAGGTGAGTATCAGCTTCCAAGCTGCTCCCCGACCTCCCACTCCCAATCAGGCAGAGCGTGCTGACTGTTCTCCAGCCGCCTGTGTGAGGTGGTCATTCATGTGTGTGCTTCTCCTGTATCAGGATTTATTGTTGGTGGGACTCTCTTTCCTTTGATTCTGGACAGCCAGGGCCCTATCTCATTCATCTCATGGAAGAGTGGTCCTTCCTGCTCTGCTGACCCTTGGAAAATATTTGGTTAATGAAGGGAGCTGGAGAGGGCCAGAAAGAAGTGTCGCTCCATTTTCCACTTAGCAGGAAAAAGCTACTGGGCCCTTTTAATCATAGCACACCTTGTGTGACAATGAGAGGAAGGAGAGAAAAGGAGATTACCTATCAGATACCCTTTTTGAAAATACACAGTGAACATTTCAACCACTAAGAAGGGATAATCACTTCGGAAAGTCCCAGAAGCCAGGTATGGTGGTGCATGCCTGTAATTCCAGTTGTTATGAGGTTAAGAGAGGAGTATCACGGGTTAGAGGTCAGACACAGCAACTTAGCAAGACCCTCAGCAACCTGGTGAGACCCTGTTTCAAAATAATAGCAAAAGGTTGAATGTCCCTGGGTTCTATCCCAGTAAAAAAGAAAAAAATCTCAGAAATCAGCATGGAGAGGGATCAGCTATGAAATATCCTCCTGTGTTCTCCCATCTAGTTTACTAAAGGACCAAACACTCTAATCTGAAGAACTAAGAGAAAATTAGCTCCCTCTGTCTTGTTTGCTGTTTCCCTAGTGCCTAGAGAGCAGAGGAAATGAATGCTGAGATTTCGTGCTCCGTCTCCAGGTTTCCAGTGCTCCCGCTGCCCCCTCCCTCCTGCCCCATCCACTGTGCAAGGACTAATCTCTTCCATTTTCTCCTCAGGGAGTGAAAAGGAAGGATCACAATCCTGAGAGATTGCTTCCTCTTGAAGACCACCACTCAGGGCCTCACAGGGTCCCGTGTATCCATCTTTGCCTCCTTAGACTCCCAAAGAAATCCAGTGCCTGTCCGCATTGGAGGCTTCAGGGCTGGTAGTGTTAGAATCCACATAGGGCTTTCCTGCTCTGTCCATCTGTATTCCTTTCTGCCCACCTTCTGCTTGCTGCATCCAAGAACTGATCATTTCATATTATATGGTCCTCCATTACATATTATATGGAGCACACACAGGGCTTCCCCACTTGCCTCTGGTTGGGCGTTGCAAATCGAAATCCCCAGGAGGAGATCAGAGAACACAGAGAGTGTGGTGGAAGTCTTTAGTCCCCAGGAATTTCCCCACCTGGTAATCTCCAGGTCACTGTGTCCCTCACTGTGGTCCTGGGTCCACTCTCCATGGCTCTGTGTGTGTGTGTGTCTAAGTCTCTTCTTGTAGGATCCGCTCACTGGTCTCACCTCTCGGTCCTGGAGACCTGGGCTGCCACCTGCTCCTTCGCTCTCACTGGCCCTGGGATTCTGCCCTCTAGTGTGGCTCCTCAGTGCCCGGCCTCTGAATGTGTAAGAGCTCCTGCACAGTGGATCCCAGTCACGGAAGACCTTGCCTGGAGCTTATTGAGGCCTTTCCTCCCTCCTGTTCAAGGAGGAAAATGATTGCGACAAGCACAGACCAGAGTGACTCACAGGATGGTGGGAGAGCAACCTCCTGGCCTCATTGGCGTTTCTGCCATTCTTGGCACCCTGGCTTCTCAGCTATGAGATCTATTTGTTTCCCTTTCTGCTTTTGCAATTACTGGTTGAGTTCCGATCACTCGCCAACGAAAGGCCCTAACTTCAACAGGATCACGGGGACATCTGTCCCACACTGTCCTATGCTATCCCCTACTTGGTCTCTCATGCCTCTCCAAAACTTGAAAAGAAGTGGTCACAGAGTTCCCCGGACTGCTTTCTGTGGTGGTTACTACCGATCGTGTCCTTAGGTCCTTTATTTTGCATTTTCTCCCTACAGGGTGACACGCACAAATAAATCATGTCGGCACTTTCTTTTATTTATATCTTAATATACCATCAGTAGTGTGATTAGATAATTTGAAATTTAATAGAACTTTCCTGGGTGAATCAGCTAAGATATATCATGATGAAATCTCAGAGCCCGGAGAAGGAAGGAGGGAGAGCTCATCACACCAACTACTGAGTCAGCACATCAGAGCAATTTTCTGTGTCCTCATAATAGATACTCAGGAATAATTACTGACAGCCTGCAGAGAATTCATCAACCTGGGGTACCAAATAATAAGTTACACTATTGTGGTAACTGTATGAATTAAGTTAGAAATTCAGCGAATACTGATGATGTCTCCTTCACACCCCCCTCCCTGCCAAAAAGCCAATCTGCATAATTGATGCCATAGGTAGAAAAACCACTTTTTTTATTATTACATCCTAAATCAAATAGTCTTTCATAAATGAGAGGTGTACCATCATCAAAAACTTACCGAGGCCTTGTGGAACATTAATAATGGACCCATAATTCTTTGGGAAAAAATATGGTGTTTATTTTCTAAACATCAGCATGCTACGTTCCAAAGAGAAATCTCAACTGAATGAAGAGATGGACTGAAAAGTTCAGTATTTTGAGAGAGAAGTTACTAATGAACTAGTTCAGGGAACCTAGACAGGCTGCCCGAAGAATGGCTGAGCCCGTGAGCAATTCTGGCAGCCTACAGCCTGAAAGAAAGTGATTTTATTCTCGCTACCAATGCATTTTCCATATTCACATTGCACCTTTTAGTTTTTTAAGTTCAGTGTCTTAAATTTGCCATTTTTTACCATTTTGTCTAATAAAAAAAAAAGTGTGGTCTGGCAGCCCAGAGTTTTATGTAAGCTCACAAATTATCTTACGCTTGAGGTTGGTGTGCATTGATTTTCATCCTCAAGCACACCATTATCTCTGAACCTCCCCTTCCCCAGATCAGCAATATTTGGAATAAGAATAAAGTTCAGTGTGAGGAATGGACCTGTAGCACATTTAAGAACTTTGTTTGCTGGGAAATATTTCCTAATCACATCTGCTACCAGTTCTGAAATTTCCTCCTTAAGAATCACTGATGATTAAAACTACAGAGTGTAGGGTCCTGCCTTCTGATAGGCCACACCAGTTCCATATTTCATCTTTCACATCAAAAGTTTAGCCTTCCAGGATGAGGGACAGGAACGGAGCCTGTTACTGCAGAGCATTGTGGACCAAGACAAAGAGGAGGAGGGAAGAAAGATCATTCTACAACCAGGACACAGGGCTGGGGGAAAATGCTACTCCTGCGTGTTGCTTGGTCCGTGGTATTAGAGTGCACTCCAGCAGCCTTGTAAGCCTAACTGCCTAAAAGCAGAGAAACATATGGGCATTTCTATTTTTTTTTCCCTTGACATTCACTGCTGCTTCTTCCAAACAATTTCTCTAAGTTCTATCTAGGAAGTTATCAGTTTTATAAGGTACATTTCTTAAGCTCAAGACTTTGTTTCCTAGGTGGCAGTTTATGGATCTTTGTAGATCTTTGTAGTCTGTAGTAGGACTTTACTTCAAACTCTTTGGAGCAGAAAATATGTTGGCAATTTAGCCAGGTTCCCAGGTGGGACATGGCTAGATGGGGTGGGTCACTGGGGGTATGGTCTTATAGTGT
>PVLC010004344.1:0-72954 GCA_004027655.1 Graphiurus murinus
AGAACTTTAAAAATAAAAAGAAGGGGGAAAAAAAGTCAACTAACTGTATTCTTAGACACCTGCTGAACTTATTTCAAATCATTGTTCAAATGATTAAAATCCCTACTGAGAACTTAAAGCTTTCTACCTGCCTCTTGATTCAGTTATTCCAGCCACATTTTAACCTGCTGGGTTCAATTTCTCTTAGTGATACATGGACTAGTTCCCAAGAAGCATGTTAAGGTCAGATTTATAATAAGAAAAAAAAAACTAGTAATAGTAAGTAGAATTAAATACATACACATCAAACCAGTGACAGAGTTCACAAAAATGTAAAGTGCCAACCACCCTGCTGTCTCCTCTATTGCAGATATGAAACAATTTCCATGAGGTTTTGCATTCAGGTCAGAGAAACAGAGTCTAGATTGCCCAGAATACTTCCAGTAACTAATTAGCCAGTGTTTGAATTCCTTGCCATGAATCAAAATTTCACCAGAGTGTTATTCCATTAAAATATTATGATATCATTTAATTGTCATCATTCCAAACAATTCTGTCATGAGAAGAAAGATAAAGGAAAAGATAAAAACATTAAGAGAAGCCAGGCGTGGTCGTTCATGCCTGTAATCCCAGAACTTGGGAGGCTGAGACAGGAGAATCACAGGTTCAAAGCCAGCCTCAGTAGCTTAGTGAGGCTCTCAGCAACTTAGTGAGACCCCATTTCAAAATAAAAAAATAAAATAGAGCTGGGAGCGTGGCTCTGAGGTATAATACCCCTGGGTTCAATCCCCAGTAACACACACACACACACACACACACACACACACACACACACACACAACCAAAAACAAAAAAAACAACAAAAAAATCAAGGAAACTAGGATGAGAATCTTTTGGGATCAAGAAGCAGGGCAGGAAAGGTCAGGAATATGATCTCTGCTCAGGAGCAGACTGGCATAAGGAAATTAGAGCTGCAAAGATTGTATAAGAAAAAGATGGTCTGAATTCAAACATACCTTGCTTCTGGGACTCAAAAACAGAAAGCTAATAAGGTATAAACTCAAGGGATTAAAACTAAAGGAGTAAAAGTTAATAACATATGGATATGAAATGCTGAGCAGGTGGCTAAAAGGCAGCTCTTAAGGAATGTTTCGAGGACAAGACAGGCACACACCAAGGGAAAGAATATTAGACTGTGAGATACCTGTGCAGAGAGGTTATCTGAGACTCTGTGGTCCGGTCCGTCCCCAGGCTTTCTAACAGTAGGTGCCACTACAATAGGCAGCCTCACCCAAACAAGGAGACATTCTGCAACTAAAAAGGGGAAGTGCTGCCACCTGCCTTTTCCAGAAGTTGCACATGCCAGAGAACTATGTACAACCCAATATACTCGCACAATGGTTCCCAGAGTTTCCAGTAAATTATATATTAGATAGAATATGCTCAGTTATTTAAAAAAAAAAAGGAAAAATTATTTTTTCATTTAAACAAAAAATAATGTCAGACTTTGGAAATAAATATGAAGAATGTATGACATAAATAGAAAAATAACTATCCTAATACTAATTCAAGTAACATCTTGGAAAGAATAACTACAGATAAACAAGCAGAGAGCAGTTTGCAAACACAATTATGTAATCTGCAGAGCAAAATATAGTGGAGGATCTGCAGAGCAAAATATAGTGGAGGATTCCAGGCATCAGAAAACATTTCCAACAACAATGCTATCCACCTTCAGCACTCAAACATAAGTCCTTTAGACTTTCATCACCTACTTACAATTTCTTCCTTCTACTTTGGAAACCACTAACAAACAAGAGTTAAAAACTTCTCAGAGCAACATACTAAAAAATTCTTTAGCTCTAAATCATAAACTATATGAGCTAAAAATAGGTCATTGAGATATAATGCAAGAGAAAAAAATCCTTTAGAATGCTCAGATAAAAAGTCAAATATAAGAATTTGGTGTATGAAAAAGATAAAATTTTATATTATTAGGAAGCATGGCATACTGATTTAGGCGACACTGGTTAATCATTTGAGAGGAAAAATAGATTAATCTTTACCTCACATGGAACCAATCCAGATAAATTAAAGTTTAGGTACAAATAATTGAAACCATGGATGTTTAAGAAAACAAAAGCCCACATTGATAAACTTTTTAGACAGAGAAGCATAAAAAAGGCCAACATTATTAAAAGATTAAAAATCTGAGTACTTAAAAACATAAGAGTTCTATGTGGAAAAAAATCCATGGAAAGGACATTGATGAACCATGAAATTTGAACATGATAAAAAGGATTAATAAAAATCAGTAAGATAGAAAAGAAATAACCCAACAGAAAAGTAGGGCAAAAACATGTAATTTTTAAGATTACAAAATAAGCAAACATGTTCAAGTTCACTGGTAATAAAATAAGTAGAACTAAAAAGAATGAAATTTTCTTTTCTGGCTACCAAACCAGAAAGGAAGTAAAAACAATGACTATAATTAGGGTTTTATGAACTGGGGGGAAAAGAACTCCTCTATCTAGCTCCTGGCAAAGTATACTGGTAATAACTTTCTGGAAGACAATTTTCACATAAAGGCCCTGAAAATATCCTATCTTTTGATCCAAGAGTCTCACTTCCAGAAATATATCCTAAGGAAACTATTAAAGAAGCATACTAGATTGCTAATGAAAGCATTATTATGATAGTGAAAAAATCAGACACTATGTAAGTTATGCTATGCTCAATACATGCAGCAATAAAAATTACATAGATCTTAGTATAGAAGGGCAGCCCTAGTATACTGATTGAAAGAAATAGCAATGTTTTACTGTTTCTATAAAATATAGAACTCATAATTCACTTATCTGAAAGGGTGTGCCAATAATTATTGGATCTGGATGCAGAGTATTAAGGAAAAGTAAAATCATCCATCCTTATTCTCTGACTTCAGCACTATGACAATTTGTTCTGTATAGTCCCAACACACAAACTGGTAGCTAGTAAAGTTGAGACTCTCCATGTAACAGACCATTGTTTCTACCTAACTTTGGGTGAACTACTTTGAATACTGCAATAGATACTAATAATCAAAACTCTATTTTTTAACCTTTCTAAAGTGTTGTGCTCAGCATTAAGGAGGAGGTTGGAAGCCGGGCGTGGTGGCGCATGCTTGTAATCCCAGCATTTGGGAGGCTGAGACCACCAGAGGATCCGGGTTCGCGGCCAGCTTCAGCTACCTAGTGAGACACTCCGCAATTTAGTGAGACTCGGTTTCAAAATAAAGAATAAAAAATAGGGCTGGGGGTATAGCTTGGAGGTAGAATGCCCCTGAGTTCAATCCCTGGTACCACAAAAAAAAAAAAGGAGGTTGGAGGAAAGAAAGAGATTATAATTACTATTTGAGGTCACAGTAATTAACTTTTTTTTTTTTTCGGTACTGGGGATTAAACTCTGGGGCATTCTACCTCCAAGCTACACCCCCAGCCCTATTTTTTTACTCTTTATTTTGAAACAGAGTCTCACTAAGTTGCGGAGGGCCTCACTAAGGAGCTAAGGCTGTCCCGTCTCAGCCTCCCAAGTACTGGGATTACAAGTGTGCACCACCATGCCTGGCTCAGTAATTAACTTTTAAAAATAATGTGAAGGGCTGTAATTTTAAATTACATATACATATGTATGTATACAAATCACATATACATTTGGGTTCTACTTATCCTTCTTTGCTATCTTACCAAAAATATCTAATGGTCTATCTTCACATTTTAAAGGCTCAAACCCAAGAATATATTCTCTGAGTTTTAGTGCTTAAGATCAAGTTAACTTGCACATAACACTGGTGACCTAAATACCTCAAAATCACGCGACAAATGTCTGTTTAGGGTCCTTACTCCCTCAAATAATACGAAATGCTCTAAGACGATCCCATATTCTCCTTTGCTTCCAACCAAACTTGTCTAAAACCCAATAGTAAATCTCTTACAGCTCTCATTGTCACAAATATTCAAAGTTTTAAATTAGAAGGAACCCTTAAAGCCTGGCATGCTGGTACATACTTGTCCAGTAGTACCTGGGAGGCTAAGACAGGAGGATCGAAGGTTGGAAGCTAGCTTTGGCAACTTAGCGAGGCAACTTAGTGAGACCCTGTTTCAAAGTAAGAAATAAAAAAATCAGGTTTGGGGCAAAACCTGGAGGTAGAATACCTCTGAGTTCCATCCCCAGTACCAAAAAAAAAAAAAAAAAAAAGAAGGAACCATTGAGTCTGATCTAGGAAATTTCACTTCCAGGCACAGGAAACGACCCTCAGTGGTAGTAATGACATATTTGTAGCCTTTCATACTCAAGTTCAGAATGAGTGAACACCAGTACTTTTTCATACCTTCTCTTGTAGGATGGCCTTTTATACATACTAAAGACACCTCTTGTATATGTACTATTCCTTCTCTTACCATTTCCTGACCTTCTTATGTTCATATAAATATCCCTGTTGACACAATTTCTAAATCTTTTACAACTTTGGCAGCTTCTCCTTAAAGGCAATATTCTTTGAGATTGGCCCCTTGTTAGCCCCTTTTTAAAATTTGGCACTCTAGCATAAACACAATACTCTGAACATCTGAAAAGTGCAGAAGATATGGGACTTGCCTCCCAAGAAAGCCTCTTATGTTGTAGTCAACCAAAACTCTTGGGAAACTAGTCTTTAGAGAACCTACAGTACTCTCAGGTCTTTCCCATCTGTTTTGTATAGATGATTTGGTAATTTGAAACACTTCCAGCTTCTTGAAGAAAAAAAACCATCTGTGCATCAACCACCCAACTTAAGAAATACATGTACAATGAAGGTATTTATCCTCATCACTAAGTTTCATTTTAGTTCCTTAAATGTTTTTAAACCTTGAATGTTCTTTAAAATTATTTTCCATATCCCTAGTCTTTCTATAACATCTTTATACAGTTGGCCAACTCCTTGAGGATACCATTCTTCTTCAGGCTTTCTGCTATTCCTCGACCCGGATCTCTCCTTGATTCTGGGAATTACTATGTCTCATTTGAACAATACCTCTTACCCTGTGTTGGACCTAATGTCCACCCTTCAATTTATATGCTCCATGATCCCTTTCTAAATTCCCTTACTCAATTTCACGGTTTTACATTTCTTTGCTTCAGTTCTGTTCATTCTTTCAAATACCTATTTACATACCTACCTAACTGCAACCATCCCTGCACAGGTAAAAATGACTTCATCTCCCTCCCAACAGCCAATCATTCTTTCTTTTGATTTTATTCTTGTCAAAAGCACCATACCCTGAATAACTTGAATTCAAATTTAAGAGTCACCTTTGACTTCCTTCCGCATCTCCATCACAGTCTCCAAGTCCTTTTTTGTCTCTAGCATCTAACCTCTGCCATCAGTGTACAGTTGAGAAAATGTTTCTCTAATGAATTTTAGTCCCATATCCCCCCCAAATCACTACTTTGTTGGGCATCCCAACCAAACTGTCTATGTCTATTTAGTCCTCTCACAATCGGATCCTTCCCATGAATTCTCACTAGCCCTTTTTCTTCAAATCACATAGCATGGCTTTCTTCTGTTCAAGAAAGAATTCTGCCTTCACGGGCCTCTGCAATTCCAACTCCAATGCTTTCATTTTCCATAGTTTCCAAACATAGATTGTACATTCTGGCAAGTTTACTTGAATTCATCCCTCCCTATCTTTGTTCACACCACTCCTTCCTCCCTGGATTCTTAGCAAAAGCCATCAACACCCTCTATGTGTAAACATGTGCACACACAAACATATTCCTTCACAGAAAAAGTAGAAAATAACAATGTACTCAGAACCAGATTTAGCCTAGAACTGTAGCTGTCTTTGTTAACCTGAGGGTTAGGGTCGTAGGGCTGCAGTGAGCTTGGAATGAAGACATACAGAGTCATTTGACCAATGGGACCCTAACCCAGGTAGGCTAATTACTGGGCTTTAAAAATTGATTTAGATTGTGAAGAAACCTAAAATGGGAAGCTAATATTGTGACTTTTTCACAAAAAAATCATGGAATACTCATAAAGACCGAGAATCAGAACTTTTTGTATCTTTTTGATTGATCTTTAAAATATTCACCTGTATCACACGTCTGCTCAAGCCTGTCCTCTCTGCCAGTTTCTGGAGGGTCTGTGCATCTGGGTTGTTGTCCTGAGCAAACTGTGCTTGCATGACCTGTTGTTTAAAAAGATATTCAGAGTCAACAGTTAAAATATGCAACCCAATTTTCTGAATTTCGTGACAGGAGAGATAAGATGTGCAAGAAAACATGATGCTTTTATGACTTGAAAATCAATATGGAGAAATATTATAAATAAAATGAAAGGCATATTTTGTAAACTTTCACATAAGCTGTTATGCTGAGGTCTTTAAAAAAATCCACCTCACCCTAAAAATCTTGTTTCTTAACTATTCTGTTAGAAATAAACTCAACTCTTCTTACTTCCATTTTTAGAACCCACAAATGAAGTGCATAAATAGTGTGAGTCTCATTTACTACTTTTTTCCATTTTGTTAAACTTTCCAGAATTACAAAAAGTATAAAAATTACATCACATTTATCTTTAATCTTTATTGAGCTAAACAGGCTAAATGCCCCTAATATAATTTGTATTCATCTGCAAATAGTACACAGCTCAAGAGATGGATTTCTCTTCATTGTAATGACTCCATCGTTTTTGGGGGGTGGTCATTTATTTTATGCAAAAGAATAGGTGACATCTTAAAGAGAGACATCCATCAGTCCACAGAAAAACAATGTCCAGGATCTAGATATTTTTGTATTAAAGAAGCTCACAGGTGATACTGTTGTGAACCTGTGGATTCGGACCACTGTGCCCAGTGCTTTGAGGTAGTGAAAATTAAAAACTCTTTCTGGTCTTAACTTCCTGGAAAAAAGGTACAGACATGCCAATAACTACCTATAATCGAAAGTAAAAGAAGGAGAGTAGGAAGTACTAGAATAAAGCTCAAGCCAAGGGCTTTGGATTCTTTCAGAAGAGGGATCATTATGGCAATCAAATGAGATACCGGAATTTTGTTACTGTCAATCAACAGAAGGCGGGAGAATATTATAGAACACACAAGATGTATTATAAACAAGGGAGGCATCCAATACAACTGTGCCTGTTTGCAGGCATGGGGTGTGGGTGCCAACCTCCCTGATCACCTAAAGGCCCGTTGGCCTCAGCCTCCTTTCCCACGGGTAAAATTAGCTGCATTTCCACTGTGTTCTTTATAGAATATGGTCTGTGCTGCTGCACTTGTCAGGAGGAGCTAAGTAATTAGTTTGCCAGTCTACTGCCATAGCAGAAAGTGAGCTCCTTGAGGGCCAGGGGAATGAGTTCTTCTTCATATTCCCAGGACTTAAACTCTCTGTCACATACTTCCCACTTAAGAACTGGTGAAAGAAACTTGACAATGTGAGGAAAATCTGGCAAGAGTATGGAGAAAAAGCCTAATGTTGTTCCAGGAAACTTTGTCGGGTTTACCCATTATATTTTCAGTTAAGATCTCCCTGACCAGTGACTTTTCTGGAACTATTCCTGGCTTCTCACCCAGCCAAACCATATCTGTATCCTCGCTGTACACAGAACATGGATTCTTTGTTTTTCAAACTGGGCAAACTGGCCTAAAAACCTATAATCCCACTCAGTTCATTACATTCTTCTTTTCTTATTCCAAGTTTGCTACTTTAATATCTTCCTACACAGATGGAGTTGTGTTTATGTGTAGCTGAATATGTCACATTCCAAAGAGGAAAAGGAATTAGCAAATAAATTGTCTTTTTAAATATTTTCTTTAAAAAAAAAAAAGGTGAACAGATAGAGATTTGCTTATAAGGTCACCATGGATAATCTGTCAAAAAAATCATGCTTTTCACAAATGCATTTCAAATTTACAAGTTTAATAATGAAACCAAGTTACAGCTAATAAGCATTTTTTTCATCAAGGAATAAAACAAATCAACACTGATCATTTAGAATTAGATTATTCCTTTCTTTTAATAATATCAGCATGTAGTCTCGTGAAAGAAAAAAGAAAAACACCCTTTTAATTTTTTAGTTTCACTATTCTTCCTTCATACACCAGTGCTGCTGAAATCCATTCCACTTCTCTCCCATGCTCTGCTAACACGGTCAAGGAGTGAGCCTCTGTAGACGAGCATAATTTTGAGGCCAGGAGGTCTAACAGAAATGTCAGGAGTTTTCACAGTAGCAGCTAACCAATTTGATCTGATAACAGATTAAAGTAGGAGCTGCTCTTGGCATGTTTAATAGTAATAATCATTGAGCAGGTACTTCTAATTACAATAAGCAAACCAGAAGACTAGCAGAAACTTCTTTAATATCCTTCTAATGAATAGGACAATATTTGAAACACATTTATACACTATCTTTTCTTCCCCTGAGTATCTAAAGAAAATTTTCAGGAAATTATTTATCCCATTTTAACTCTCCTCTGTCTAAAGCAGGCACTGGATAGGTAGCCTTAACTCACTGTTCACATATAATGTCTAATTATTTTGTCGACTTTAAGCAACACTTGAGAATACTCAGCTTTCTGAAAAGCAGAATAATTTGAGAATGAGGGCACACTGCCTGCTTTATTAGAGGATCGAGTCAAAGTTAAAGGACTCAAGTTGTTTTCATAAAATCTAGCTATCCCATATCCCTAAGTTCTAAAGCACCACTTGAGGATTCTATCTTTGGCTTCCACCATCCCTGACATAAGATAGATGCTAATAAATACTGAATAAATGAGAACATGCTTTGAAAGCATATCACTTTTGCTTTTTATTTTTAAACCTATGATTCTGCTGCACATTTTTAAAAACCTAGGATTCAGATCACATTTTTTTATAACGTGTGGGTTTAAATATTTCATGAACCTTTGGAATTTAAAAGTAGAAGACTCTACAAGATTCAGATGCTCATTCTGTTCTAGCTGTTGCTGCTGCCATTATGTAGAGTTTTGTTAAGGCACATTTCTACTCATGGTCTCCTGGGAGGCCAAGTCAAATGAAAATATGAGAGGTTGGGAGAATAGGGTCCAAATGTCTTCTCTGCCATTCCCTTCGAGGTCTGCCTTCAGGAGAGATCCCGTACCTCTTGGAGAAGCTACCTATATCAAGGAATTGTTATAAGAGTTATAGGAGGTAATGGAGATAAGATGGCTGGCATAGGACTTGGCACACAAAGACTTCCACAAATATTCCCTTTTAATGTAATTAGTGTCTATAATTATATTCCATAGGGGATTATATATCTTAGCTATAATAGTTTCAAATTTTCACAATTTTAATGAATCTTTACATCAAATTAAAGTTATCAAACTCGAAATTATAGTCAGCCCTCTATGGAAACAGCCCATTAAAAAAAAAAAAACAGAAACAATTATATTAGACATCTTTTAGCAGTGGGGTGTTTTTTGAAAGCTCCCACAGGTACTCGCATCTGACTTGTGGTGCTGTGACCTCCATTTCAACCCAGGGAAGCAAGATTCAGACAGAGGTATTTCTTTTAAATAATTTACTTACTACTTTGTTTATTTAAATTTCCACCTATTACTTACTGACCATGTACTTTATACTAAGAAATCCAAAACAAGGATCTAGTTGGAATTTTTCTCTGAATGGATCTAGATGTTAAGGCTAGAAAGCTTTCCATTTCCAAGTTCCCTTGGAATGTTTGAATCATAGCCAGGTTTCTTTCAGATTCATTCTCAAAATGAATATTCTCCCTGAAAACACTTTTATATTATCCATCCTCAACACTGGTAGGTCCACCTGTAATTTTTTCAAAACATTACTTTCATTCCTTTGTTAATACTGCATAAATGTCTTTTAAAGTCTAGGCTCAAACTGATGCTATGTGTAAAGCACCCAGCAGTCCACGGTAGGTGTTCAATAGATGGTACTTTGCCTTAACATAAAACAAATACCCCAACCATATTAATCTCTTAGAAAAATGTGATTTTTCTCTTCTGAAAAAAAAATGACAAAAAGAACTACTGCGAGTGTAAACTTAAATATAAAGCAAGGCTTAATTATTTATTTTCTTGGCAATTTGCATAAATCACATTTATGACAATTATATTTAAGACAACTCAGCTGAAAATAATCCCTCCATTTTCAGGGAGCATAACTGACCTTTAACTTCAAACAGAATTACTCCCTCATTTTTTTTTTTTTTTTTTTTTTTTTTTTTTTTTTTTTTTTTGTGGTACTGGGGATGGAACCTGGGGGCATTCTACCTCTGAGCTACAGCCATAGCGCTATTTTTTATCATTTTGAAACAGGGTCTCGCTAAGCAGCTGAGGCTGGTCATGAACCCGGACCTTCCAGTATCAGCCTCCCAAATGCTTGGATTATAAGCGTCCATGTCCATGCCTGGCTCCTTTACTCATTTTAAAAACAATAAAGGGACTACTTGATGGGAGTCAGCCAGCTGTTTCTTATGCATGGTAAGACATACAAAATTCTCTCCTACTTAAAAAACTTTTTTTTTTTTTTTCGGTACTGGGGATTGAAGTCAGGGGCATTCTACCTCCAAGCTACACCCCCAGCCCTATTTTTTATTCTTTATTTTGAAACAGGGTCTCACTAAGTTGCGGAGTGCTTTACTAAGTAGCTGAGGCTGGCCGCGAACCCAGATCCTCTGGTTTCAGCCTCCCAAATGCTGGGATTACAAGTGAGCACCACCACACCCGGCTTAAAACTTGTCTATTAAAAGAGTCACTAGAGTTTGTTAAAGAGACCCACACATTAGAATCTCACAGATATGCAATGCTGTCTTTTGCTATTAAGAGCCTCAAAATAGTTTGTTTTCTAGTACAATTACACGTAGTAATAATATGTAATAATGCCTGTATTAGACTGATGTTATCAGCAAGTCAGAACAGATCAACAATTTGTTTATACTTTGATGTTGGTACAAAAGGCTCCAAGGAAAAACAAAGCTTATACAACTAGACCATTTATACCATGATGTTAGAAATATTGATAAACATTTTAGGGCAATAAGTATATTTTCATACATTCATCCAGTTAACTTTCTAAAAAGCACAAGCTAACCTTCAAGAAAACATAACAATGTTTTTAGGCAGCATAAAGTTTGCTTTTTTTTTTTTTTTTCCAGTGGGGAGGAACTTCAAGAATCAGTAGTTTATTGTCATGTCTACCTGGAGCTGATCTGCTGTAAAGCTGGTCCGAGCTCTTTTTGCTGGTTTTGGATGATTAACATCTTGTTCTGTGAGGAGGGCACCTTCCACACTAATCCCATTACCTGCATTTTAAAAACATGCCATACATGTTGGTAACTCAAAAGGGTCCACCAATCATGCAATAATAGTTTTCTTGCTTTATTTGGCTTGTTGTAAAAACTGTAAATATTTTAAAGGTTGTAAAACCCTTGAAGGTTTTAAAAGGCGTTATAAATATACTGTAGAAATGATATTCCATTTATGGGTTTGTATATTCAGTCAAAAGTGCAAAGAAGTTAATGCCCATCCTTATTAAGGCAAATGCAGAGAAAAATTGTTAACTAAAAGAAAAACTGAACCCTAACTCAAGCATGCTGCCTGAGAATACGGCACAAAGCTAATACATACACCATGGTCTTCCCTTCAAATACACAGATGGAGACCATCACTAACAGTAGAGTACTTAATGAATTTTACCACAATTATATTTTGCACAAAATAATGCATTAAGATGAACTTAGGAAAAATCATTTTTACCCCTGTAGTCACTGTCCCAAAAGACTCAAAAGTATTTTAAGTACATATTTACCATTTTCCACTTCTCTTTTTAAATTATCCAGCATGCAGTCATAATGCACTCTGCAGAGGACTTTCTCTTCTACTAATGCAAATTCTTCTCCCGTAGAAAGTTGCCTTTTGCAAGAAAAGCAGGCAAAGCATGCCAAATGATAGACATTCCCCTTGGCCCTCCGGACCCAGTCAGTAGAGTGGATATGCCTCCCACATCGTGAGCAGCGAGTTCCATACCTTCTACAGTAAACAGAAAGGCGGGAGGAGAGTTATCAGGCTAACACCACACTAACTCCTTATGTTACTCTACTGGGAGAACCTAAATACTCAAATATCTTGAAAATAAAATAGGAATTAACTCTTTAAAGTCAATTATGATAAGCAATCAAGATTTGAGAATTCAGACCTATTTTTAAAAAATAAAACATCATTGTTGCTTATTTTTCTTAAATAAGAGTTTCAATATCCCTCCTTACTGTGTCAAATATCAGGGGATTTATAAACTTATTCAGAGACTCAAGATAGGAACACACACACACACACACTCTGGATTAGAAACCTAAAAGTACAAAATTATACTAATTCAAGATATGAAAAATTTTTGTGGTACTGGGGATTGAACCCAGGGCATTCTACCTCTGAGCTACACCCCCAGCCCTATTTTATTTTATTTTGAAACAGGGTCTCTCTAGGTTGATGGGAGTCTCACTACTTGCTGAGGCTGTCCTTGGACTTGTAATCCCCCTGTATCAGCTTCCCAGGTCCTGGCATTACAGGCATGTGCCACCACGCCCAGCCCAAGATATAAATATTAACTTCTAAAAACCAAGTTAAGGGCCTGGGGGTGTGGCTCAGTGGTAGAACCTGTGCTTAGCATGTACAAGGCCCTGGGTTTGATCCCCAGTCCCCCCAAAACAAAACAAAACAAATAAACAAAAATCCAAGTTGAGATTAGAAAATGCTATAAATAGATGTTCAAACATTTAACATTTAAAAAAAAATTATCAAAGAATACACAGAACAGAAATTCACCCTGGTGGGCAAGGAAGGAAACCTCAAAACTGTTGCCGTTTGTGAAAAAGCTATCGCGCTGCTATCCACAGGAGGGAGGAAATATTATCGAAAACTTCCAGGGACATATTTAGACATTAAAAGCTGTTAAATCTTAACAAAATGCCAGAGGTGGATGTAAATATTTCCTTTTTTCCCTCCAGTCCGAGTGCCTGGATGCTCAAGCATGTCTCCTGTCATAGTCACAGGCCGTGACTACACTGGAGTCTAGGTCCTGTATTGCCATCCTGATGCCTCTTTTAGAAGTGCTAAGGTGGTAGTGGTGTCTTGTTTGTTTGTTTTAATCACTCTGAAACACTGAATCCTAAAAACGAATTTCAGAATATAATAAAATAGGAAGTATTAAAAAATCCTAAAGAACGAGATTCCCAACAAATCTTGAAAACCAAATCTTTCAAAGGGCTTTTATTTACCATAAAAAAATTAAATTAGCATCCCCTAATGAAGGAGGGAGCTCCCAACTGTTACTATTTTTGAAGAAACAGAGAGCAGACCTAATTGGAAATATACATTTTGAGCAATTATTGAAGTCTGTAATTTTTATAAAATAAAGGACTCTGAATATTATGAAGTGCTTTAAATTACCTAGCAATTTTATTCAAACCAATCACTAAATTCTCTGAAATCTTCTAAATGGACTATAACCAACATAATTAGTATCACAAACTTCACCGTATAGTATCAATTTCCCAGTGGGCATTTCTCTTCATTTAGAAATGTAAATTTAAAAAGAAATTTGATAATTTTTAAAGTCATGCTTTTACAAATAATTTCAATTTTTAAACAGCTGTTCATAAAGAAGAGAATTATACCCTAGAAGAAACTTAACATTAAACAATTCTAAATAGATCACAGAGAGAAAAATGTTACATTTAATATTTTGTGCAAATGTAATCTCACAAGCTAAAGCTCAAAGATCAGACAAAAGAAACAGGACTTCTAGGCAAAATAATTTGGTGTAGTAAAGATACTGGAAAAGTTAATTCTTCTGAATAACATAGTTGATTGCAGTATCTAAACTCCTGGCATTTTAAAGGCATTTAACTAGAAACCCTTGTATGGTAAGTGAGTGAAAGCTTAGCAGCAAAATCTTCAGTCATTTTTTTTCCTATAATGATTTTACTTCATCTTATCACTTCCCCCAAACAAGCTTTGTTCACAGTAAGTAATTTTGTATTTCATACTTTATACCTATGCACAACAAAGAAGGTTTCCTGTTTTTAATATCTGAAACTTTCATTCTCTGGAGGAAAAATATTATTTAAAATTAATTTGGCATATTGAATTATTAAAGGAGATAAACACTTATTTTGTTTTAATGCAATTTATACTTCAAAAGTGTTTTAAAATCCATTATATAAGAAAAGGAAATCAATAAAACTGGGCAAGAAAAAGCCCATTATAAATTTTGTTGCACAATAATTCCTTGATGTGTCTATTTTTCTAAGGAAAAGCTTCACAGTGTACCTGAAATAATCAAGTTTGCAGAAAATGTCTTTGTCTTTAATATAACAGCTGGTGTGCCTTCCTAAGGAGGTTCTGCAGACACTGCAGGAGAGACACCGGACATGCCAGCACAAGTCGTTCACCTGCAAAGGGCAGAGGGGCAGGGTAAGAAGCCATTCTGATCCCATACTGAAGAGCATGCTCTAGCTCTGTGCATGAGGCAGTTGAAAAGCTTGCCTGTAATATTTTAACACATGCTTTCAATGTTTCCACTCAAATGGTGTCATTTATATAAGTATGCATCTGGATATATTCTCTTTAAGACTCCAACCAGAAAATCACACTCGTATAGGCCACACTGTGTGTGTGTGTGTGTGTGTGTGTGTGTGTGTGTGTGTGTTTATATATATTTCCTTTGAAAATTTCACGTTGCTTTTTCTTTCTTCCTTAAATCAACCCTCTATGAACACAGGGAAATGTTTGGTTATTTTACAATCCTACATACAGATTTTTTTGTATCTTTCTTTTTCCACATTCTTCTCACTATGAAACCTAGTTGTTAAGATATCAAGACACACAACTTCTCAATCTATTTTTGGGCCATTTATAACTGTACTAAAGAGAGTAACAAAGAAAGTGGAAATGGCTTTATAAGATACTCACCCTAATAAAGAAACTAAGCAATCTATTTCTTTTGCAAACCAGAAATTGCTAAGATGAAGCTAAGTGCTGATATGACGGTAGCCCTGGGCCCTCCTAACATCATACAGCTTTACAGATGTAATAGAGTCATGGAGTAAAGCCTTGGTAAACCTTCTTAATGAGTTGGCTACATATAAAAACAAGAAATCTGATCATATGTGGTTTAAAAAGGTACCTAAGCATTATTTTCCATTTATACTTCAAGTAGTAACACATGACACGATGTTTACTAGAACAGAGAACTTTATGCTTTCTAAATAGGAACAAGAAATGTCAATTCAGGAAACAAATCATAATTACTCTCACTCTAAACTACCGCCATCACAGCTTAAACACCACCAGTTTAGTCCAGGAATCAAGATGTGTATTGGACTGGACTGAACTGACCTGCCATGAAGGCTCCTAAAGTTTGCTCTTGTTAAACAGACACAAGAATGAGGTTTATGCTTAATTAAATTTCATGTAAAAGAAGAGCAATGATGCAAAAAAAAAAAAAAAGTAACATCCTACAAGTGGATCTAATGACTAAAATAGGAAAGTAAATTACTGTGAGATTTGGCTTTTGCCATATTCTTTCATAATAGAGGCTTTCTGTCCAATGATTCAGTCAGATTATAACTACTGTTTAACATGCTTTTTTTCTGTGATATGAAATTTTAAAAAGGTACTCTGAAGCTGAAGGAAAAAAAGTTTTACTGGCTTCCAGTTATAGTTATACACCTCTTTCCAAAGCATTAATAAAAAATTCATTTTTATGAGATTTTTCAAGTTTTATGTTTTGGTCTTCTTTAAAAGAACTACAATACTCACTGTAGAAAACATTGAAAATAAAGTAATAATAGAAAGAAATCAGAGAAAACTGGAATAAGAAACACTAAGAATGGTGTCCTGGGCATGAAGATACATTTTTTTTTTCCTTATACTTTCCTCTGAAATGTGCCCAATGAGTATAAAGTTTAAAAGTACATGCTTCCTTTACTATTTCATAGTTTAGGGCTTTCTGTATTTCAGTCATATCCAGGTTTTTGTTGTGTTTTGTTTAAATCAAGGCTTTAGAGCAGAGCCATGGCCTGCCCCTCTCCTCCCCACCCCTGCCCCCAAAGTCAAATCTAATGCCTGGTTTGCCACCTTTCCTCAAAGTTTACTTAAAAAAAAAAAAAAAAGTTCCTAAACTTTCCATTTCTTTGCCAGGGATTAAAGAAAGATTCTAGAAACTATAAACCTTCCCTGATGTCTAGTATTGATCCAATCAGCATATGCCTAAATATAGGACTAAAACCAACCCAGAAAACTACTTAAATCACAGAACATTGAGGCAGTCGGTGGGGCAATAGATGCATCTAACGCCTCTTGTATTTTTCTGTTCTAACTCCATTGTTCTTGGCTCACAAGATGATGTGTTTCTATATTAGTTACATCCTCACATACTTTATATTAGGTCTATTTTTTTAACCAGTGAAAAGTTTAAATTCAAACTTATCTGGAAGAATAAGCACTCAAGGTGAGAGAGAAATTAAGAACTCAGAACTTTTAAATACTCATATAGTATAGTATTACACTTTGGTTAGTGTTAATATGCTAATATGAACAAGAAGTAGTAGATTAAGATTGTACCTAGAGGATGTCATTGGGCAGATTCATGTCTGATTACAGAAGAAAACTTTATATAACATTTAGATACCAGGAATTTTATATAATACAATATGCAATATATAAATTTATACAAGATGAATGCTAAAAACTATTATTTCAGAGGATGTGGTATTACTTCACCATAACTTTTGATCCAAAAGAGGATTTTGAAATATCCAAAAGGCTCAGGGTTAGTAACGTAAAATGGAATTTTAAGAATGCAGATTTAAAGAGAAAGCCATCTTAATTTTCCAAATGTAATAATCAACCACCAAGTATGATGAACTTAGTCATCTTTAAATATTTCCATCAAAACTTTTTTTGATGCTATATCTGGGTTGTTTGGGGGTAGCTTCCCATTTTATAGACAATGCAACATTGTATGTTGACACAGAAACTTAAACCCACTAATTCACTTTTTGAACTTACACTTTCCATAATTAATCCTTTCAAAAACTTAAGAATGTGATCTCGTTTGCAACTAATTTGGTATAGGAGAAGCCATTATTTTACAGAGCGGTTTTTAAAATCTATTGAAGTTGAAAACCCAGAGTATTAGGATTAAGACACATGGGACCATGATTCTGCTTGCAATGACATGGATAACTGTGGCCTGCCAGAATTTCTCCTCCAAATCCCCCCACAATATTTTAAGAGAAAAGTAAAACAAATTAAGACAGACAGTCAACTCTCAAACCACTTGAAACACTTCATTCTAGGCGCGCGCGCGTGTGTGTGTGTGTGTGTGTGTGTGTGTGTGTGTGTGTCTAACTTTACATCAATTTCCATCTTTTCCTAAGCACTGGAGAGAAGCAACACCAGCGCTGGGTGGGCTTAATAAGAGCAGGAAGGTATTAAAATGGCTTTTACTTAAATGCTGCTATGAACTTTTTACGTTGGAAAAGTATCAGGTAACTGTACATCAACATAAGGCTATATTAAAACTTGTCCAGAAAAAATCTTTTAAGGCACACAACAGCTTACTCCAAAGGAGACACTGCAGAGAGAATTAGTTACCATACACCAACCAGGAACTCTTATAAGCAGACGGGAGCATGGGTGTTACTGGAGTAGAGGAACCCATAGTTTGGAGGGAACAAAGATGTTTAAGGTAACCATCTGGGACTTGGTTTAAAAAATAATGATCAGGCAGTTGTTTCAGGGTCAGGGTTTCCCCAACTTCCCTTCTATGAATCAGTGGCTAATTTCAATACATCAACCCTGCGAATCCACATTTCTACCCCAAGATGTGTCACTAGTAAACTGTTTTGCAACAACGGGAAAGATATTAAGTGTTTTATTTTGATTCTTATTTTTAATTAAATCACACTTTACCCTACCGCCTGAGTTGTCCTAGACTGGGCTAATTTGCTGAGAAAGTCTATAACTTCGACTGAGAACCTGGGTGGAAGGGGGGCACTTTCCCCCAGAGCTTCCATGCTGACCCCGCGGCCCCATCCTACCTTGAGAAGGTATTTGTCCACGATCTCCAGGCCACAGCTGTTGCACACACACTTGCCAGGGGGGCAGCCGGAGCCCGAGGCCATGGACTGGGGCGAGGACGACGGGGACAGCGGGGCCGAGGAGGAGCACGAGTCCTCGTCCCCCGCTCCCTCGGGGCTCACCTGCAGGAAGCGCAGACGGCTCTAGACCCCTCCTACCTTCTCTCCCCACCTACCCACGGGGGACCCCCAACGCCTCCCTCCCTTCCCCCAGCAACCCCCCCTCCCCTGGGGGGCTTCAAGAGATCTCACTTCTGGTCTGTCCCCCAGGCCCAAGCTCTGGCCAAGTACTATGGGGCTGCAGACCCCTGACCTCGAAGACCCCGGGAGCCTCGCAGCCCTTCCCACCCCGCTCCCAGAAGGGTCCCTGGGACCGGGTTAGGAGCGCGGGCACAGCGGCCCCAGGTCCTGCTAGCCTCCCCACTCACCAGTCCTTCTTCCCCCGCGCCTTTCCGAGTCCTTCCGGCCGCCAGGGCTGCAGTCCGCCCGCACTCGTCCGACATGAGCCCCCGGCACTGCGGGGCGGCAGGGGAGCCAAGGAGAAGATCAGAAGTTGGGAGCGCGCACGCGGCCGGGCGCCACGGCACCCGAGCGCGCTAATGAAGGCCCCGTGCGCGGGCTGCGCGTGCAGCCGCCCCGGCCCCGGCCCCGGCGCGCAGCCTCCCTCGCCCGCCCCGCCGACCGCAGACTGCGCCACCCGAGCGCCGAGGGCTCGCCGGGGCTGCGGGTCCCCCGCGCTCACCCCAGCACGCCGGTCCCCTGCCCCCCACCCCCGCCGGGGATAACAAGTTAATAACAATCATCCCCGCACAAAGCATTTTCTTTCTAGATGTCAATCACCACGGAGCGCGGGGAACACCGGGCTAAAGGGGGTGCTGGGCGGGGGGAGGAGGAGTGAGAGAGAAGAAAGGAGGATTGAGGAGGGGGTGGGGGCAGAAACTTGATTTCTTTAATAACCTCAATTAAAAGAGCAAGACACATATATATTTTTTAAAGGGGGCTTTTTGAATAGGATAGCCCGAAAGGTGAAGAGGTTTAATAGGATACTTGAAAGCTAATTACAGCGGGATTTAAGAAGCCTGGTGTTTGTTCCGATGACAATTTGAATGAAAATGCTTCAGATTAAACCGAGCCTGCAGCTCTTTCGTAAACTTACAGCAATTAGAGGCGTGAGTGATTTACACTCGTTTCTTTAAGGTGTAAATTGCCACTTATTGCCCAGTAAGTCAACATTTGAGCTACTAAAGGATTATTTTTAACCAGCGCAGAAAGCGGGTCGAATAATGGAAAATATCCAGCTGAATTTAATTTGTGCCATTTAAGAAAAACCTCAACCAACCTCGGTCAGAATATTTTAAAGCAACGCGCGGCGTTACTCAAGTGTTTTCCAAGCCTTTGCTGGAGTTTTGTTCTTAAAAGAAAATGCAGCTTCTTTGGGCTTTTTTCCGCCTTAGTTGAAGAGAACTCTAGCCTGGGGGCTGGGTGAGCCCCCCGAATTCGAGCAGCCCACACCTCTGTATTTCTGAATCCCCGCACCCCCTTTTCGGTCCTTTGAAAGTATCCGGCGAGATGCTGGCGGAACGTGGGGGTCTTCCGGACCCTCTGCAGGGACCTCGGGTGTGTTTCCTACGTGGGACCCAGCGCGGCTGATCTAAGGCCGCATCCTCGAGAACACAAAGAATTCCAGTAGAAAAGCCCTGGTTCACTGGGGGGGGGGGGGGGGGGGGGACTTGCACAGCACCCGACCTAAATCCAAGTCACCACTGGCCGGTGCCGGTCCTGCTGAGGCTGTCAAACAAACTGCTGCTGATCTTCCAAACCGAAATCGCGATACACGCCCGAGTCTGGCCTCCAGAGAGAAGTGCAAGCTTGACAGGTTCCCCCCACGTAGTAGTTGAAGCGCTTATGCCCTGGAGTTTGGTTTCTTTGATATTTTAAATAAAATGGTTCCTCTAGCCCGCACAGGGATCCCTGAGGCCTTCATGGAACCACATCTCCCCCTATTTCGCTGTGGCTCTCGGGTGTGCCGGTGACCCTGCAGCCCAAGGAGCTCCTTAGGACCCACAAGTGTCCGCGGTTGGCGGAGCCCAGAGAGCCGGGTCTCGATTCCCGCCCGACGGCCACCCAGTCCTCCCAATCCGCTCTCCCAAACCACCACCACGATCACCCACAGCAAATAGAACAAAAGCACGACTCACATGGACCCGAGAGCGCCTTAGGCTCGAGGCTTCGTCTCCCAAATTACAGTCTCCATGCCTCAGGTTAAGTGAGCTTGTGTGTGTGTGGCGGGGGGGGGGGGGGCAATGATTACTGACTAACGCTACTACGTAATAAGGAAAAAAATTGCCAGGTCTGAAGATGAGGCTGTTACAGGTAGTTTCTGAACCTCCTTTAGGAGCCCAGGCAACTCGCGTGTCAAGGAAACTGCAATTCAACTGGTCTGGCCAGGCGTCGGCTCGCTCACCTTCGCAGGGGGAACCGCCAGCTCCGGCACGTCCTTTTCTTCTAGTTTACACACAAACATCTGATCGCTCTTCCAATACATGGCACCGTGAGGGCTGCTTATCACATACCAACTCCAGAGGATCAGAGGCTGTCCGCGTCTGTCGATCGTCCCCCTCCCCCGCCCCAAAGCACTAATAAAAGCTAACACCGAACTGGATCGGAGTGTCACAAGTCATTCTTCTCCAGAGAGGCTGCTGTGGCCGCAACCACTGTCTCGCAGACTGTTCTTAAGATTCTTTTTCCAACTTCACTGAGGTCTGTCCCTCAAGGAAAAGGAAAAAAAAAAAAAAAGTTTTGTTTTTCAGAGGGTGGAACCTTACACAGAGGGAGGGGTATGTGTGTGTGTGTGGGGGGGGAGTTTTCCTGGAGGAATGGCCTCACCTCCTACAAGGAAAACCCGCCTTCTCTACATGTTAAGATCTTTATCAAGAAGAACCAACGTACACCAGGTTTAGTTATTAAAGGGGGGGGGCTGGGGATGGCCTGCTAACTTGATTTAAAAAAAAAAAATCTGCTCTCTGCATTTGCCTTGGCTTTTAAATTCTCGCTCCCCAACCAAAACCTAAACAAAGATTCAAGTTACATCTATTTCTGCAGCAAGCAGAAGGGGAAATGGAGGTCTTGGTGACTTGAACGTTTTCGTTCTCCGGAAACGCTCATCTCTGCTCTACAGCGGAGGAACGCGACCACTCGCTGACAGCCCGGGGAGTGGGGGGGCGGGGTGACTTATTCAGCGGTTCGCGCTCGGTTGGCGAAAAGTTTTCTCATTACGCTAAAGAAGGACCATCTGCGAAGCACAAAAGCTTATGATATGCAACTAGATTTGAAATCAAGTCTACAAGAAAGACAGAAGTATGTTCATCTCATCCTAGACAAAATTTAAGCCCTAGGAGCGGCCAGCTGTTGCCTTAAATTTTGGCGAGGTGTAGTGTGTGGTGTCGGGAGGGGTTACTCAGATGCCGTAATTTTTATTAGGATTGGAGGGTGTGTTGGTTTCAATAACTTTTTTATGCTATACATTTTACTTCATTGTTTAGTGTTAATTTAGAAGACGAAATTGGTAAGAGATTATTTTAAAATCCTTTTATTTCCAATCTGCTCTTCTTAAGCAAAAGAGAAAACTTCTGAAACATAATGTAAGAATATCTGCGAATCTCTTTCTTAAAGGCCTTTAACAAACTCATGTAATATTGCTTCAGACATATTTTTTGAAAAAAAAAATATGCACACACATACAATCTTATTTCCTCATCTTATTTGTCCAGAGAAGGAAGATGGAATCTTGCCCGGCAGGTCACAGCAGACAGAGAGACCCTCTTTCTGGTGATGAGGCAAGCCAGTGTAACAGTTCAGAATAATGACTGCAAATTTGTTTTTTCCTCCACTACATTTTTCTCCCATAAACATGAGGGTCTTAAAAGCTTTTCCCTATCACCTATTTTCCTTTCGGGGCAGCAGTGCACAAGTTAATATTAGCCATTACCCTACTCCTTCTATGGGAGATTTCACTTAAATTTACTGAGTAGGAGAGGGACTCTTTGATCAACCTGAGTCCCCGTAGAGAATTGAAGGTTTGGGGTGGACAGACTTCCCGAAAAGCTAACCTGTGCGTGAGAACTAGAAAATCTTGTGTTTTTCATCAAGTGCAAAAATCAGTTTTGGAGCAGGAGGGACCCACATAATGCATTTTCCATCAAATAGCTCATTCTAGAGATGGTTCTTCGGAATGGAAAGAAATCGTAGTACAGACTGTTGGCGCCATCAGGCCGTGTATATAGAGCAGAATTCTATTGAAAGTGGAATAAAAAAAATAGAGGTTCACTTTGGAGATTTAATTGCAGTTTCTTTGTGTGACGGTTTGCAAAATATTACGGAGTACTATTTGACTACTATCGAGAATCATTTGCGCGGGTCATTTGGAGATGCGGGTAGCGCTGGAGCAGTTTGGGGAAAGTAGGGCGGGGGCGCTGGCGTTTATGCGGTCTTTCCACCCACCCCTGCCTAATCAAGGCGGCTCTCAATCAGGTTTTCAAAATACTAATCTTGATCTAAGAGCTCCTATCTCTGCATAAGTGGAGGAAATGAGTCATTTTTAGAGGCTTCTGGGCTTGGGGAAGGATGGTCGTCACACTTAAGTAGAAGATCTAAAAGACTGGCCTGCTTTATACCGGGCGCCCGGCAGGACGCGGACCTTTCTCCTGGTGTAATAGCCCGCACCCAGCTTGCTCTGTAGGCCTCCGGGTGGTGAGTCAATTTCGGTATCCCGGGCGGTGCCCGCGTCAGGCTTGGGGTTGCGTGGGGAAGAGGGCGGAGAGGAAAATGCAGGTATTCTTGGTGAAAGTTGTCTCTGAGTGCCCCGCCCGACTTGGGTTCAAAGACCTCCTGACCTCCTGGGAGCGGCGAACCTTAGGAGGTAGAGCGCCTGCTTAGAGGCCCGATTCTAGAAGGTGGCCTGTCACTTCCTACCTACAATCCTCCTCAGTTCGGGCAATGAAAAAGTTCGCCTGTTGTTTTGGATGCTTGGGTTTAAAAAAAAAAAAATCGGAAGTGCTTTTTCTTTTAAAAAAAAAAAAATCTTCCTAGTGAGAGTTTTTAGCTAGAACTTTGCGACCAATTTTGAAAGAACGAGAACAGATACATAAGGGGGAAAAAACATCTTGTGTGTCTGCAGGTGGAAAGGGATTCGCCCCGGGTCCTCTTGGTTCCTACCTACTAAATTGAAATCTTTAGATGGACACATCTTCTCAAATGAAAATCAGAGGCCCAAGGCCCACCCAGGAGGGACTACCCACACCCCCTGGACCAGGTGGGTGGAGATGGGAGACGAGGCAGAGAGACTTCCGAGTATGTCTGTCCCAGGGCTACGCGGCTCCTGAGCACGTAGGAACTAAGGGAGTGGGTCTCCCTAAAATCCGAGGGACCCGGGAAGGGGTCTGGTTCCCGTAAAGTCTGGCCTTGATTGGAGGTCCGGGACTGGAGAGAGGGAACACCAACCCGCCCCGACCCCCACAGTTTCCACTCACCGCAGAGAGCTGCCTAATTGGGCAGTGAGCAGCTGCGAAATTTGTAATCGTCTAATAAGCCTTCTACCTCGGTAATTCTTATCAAAAGGCATAAAACTGATATTTTCACACTCGGCTCGCGCCGCAGGCGCCGTTTATAAACATCCTTCATCAGTGGGATGAAATTAAGCCTGCATTGACAGAGGTCTCTGGAACTCGATATTTAAAAGCAATAGATCTGAATTAGCAAATTATTACTTTAAACAGAGAAAGTTCCCACCAACTTAACCATTGAACCTTTTGCCTCAGCTCCTCGCAGTGAATAACCACACGTTTGAGGGAACTTAACCTGGAGGTTCTGCGGAATTCAGGCCAATCTTCCGCGTCTCCGACTCGCCGCCTGCTCTGGATCCTAGCTCTAACTTGCCCGCGAGGACTTGCCTGACTCAGACCAGTGCAGACTTAAGCAAGGCACCGCAGGGGCCTGGGAGAAAACTGGTTAAAGCAGGCACATCCAGAACTCACCCGCCCACAGTTATGGGACGAGAACTTTGCGGCACTGCTGTTTCCCAAGCCCTGGCCCCAGCGGTCCACCACCCGGCTACTGCGCCAAAGCGCACAGCTTGCTCGAGGACTGTCGCAGGCTGAAGAGGTAGGGGAGACCTCTGCGCCCAGGGAAGGAGCAACCTCTGACTTATGCTGGTGCTGACTCCTCTGAGTCCTGAAGGTGAAATCTCAGCCAAGACCTCTCGCTCGGTAACTGCGGATGTCACACTTGGTTCAGTGTTGGGAGAAAATGTCTTGCATTTTTGCCCACCCCAGCTATTATTAGTCTGGAAAGGTGCTGAAGGCCAAGACTTCCAGAAGTTCCAAAAATGCGCTGCTCAGAATCCGTTTCACCCCCCTCCGAGGTCGCAGGACTGGACACAAGCTCACCTTGGGATTTACGGGTCCCAGTTTCGTTTTTAGACCTTGGCACCCACAGTTTCCTAGGGAAAAGGAGAGAGACGCGTTTATTCACAGCGGTAGACGTCGCTGAAAGGTAGCGGATGCCCGGGTCTGGGATCTACTGGTTTTTCCCTCTACTGCGGCCCACGGCTGAGGCTTGGTGGACTTTCGGGCTAGGCGAGCGCAAACCGCGCGGGCCCCCAGAACGCACTGGAGCGCACCAGCCTCTGGCACTTTGCCTTGCAGGGGCACGTCTCTAAGTCAAATGAAGCGGCTGGGGCAGTGATGTTCAGCGATTCAGGAGACCCGAAAGCCAGGTTCTGCGCCCTAAAGCATGTACAAGTGGACTGGACGTTTCTTTTCAGCCCCGCTCACCAGCTTCCTAGAGCGCCAGTAAACTCTCAAGAACCACTGTGGAAGTGAGAAGGGTTTCCCTCCCATTTGACGGGAGAAATAAATTATGGAACCTTGTGGAGCCCGAAATTAGGGGAGGGGGTAGTCTGGGAGACTCCCGGGCTAAATACTACTGTGCAAAAGAAATGCAAAAGTACATTCATCACACCATTTACTCATTGTGACATTTCCAAGCCGACAATCTCGCCTTAAGCACGCCTGTGGTTTGGAGCTGCCGGTTTTATGTGCATTTTGTCGTTTTGAATGAGCAACAAAACAGGATCGGCGGAAATCTGATTCTAACATTTCTACAGAATTCTGTCTGCACATCTCTGTTAAAGCCTTAAAACAGGGTGGAGGGAGGCAGGAAGGGAGGGAGAGAGAGAAAGAGAGAAGGAGAGAGAGAGAGAGAGAGAGAGAGAGAGAGAGAGAGAGAGAGAGAATATCTAGTTCTAGCCTCTTCCTCTTCCCAGGTCTCCCTGCACGTTTTAGACACACACGGTAGATTTATCACTAATCTAGAAGTTTGGAAACCCAGTCATCGGAGGCTTCTCTTTCAATATCCCCGACCCGGTTCGCTGCCCTCAGGCATCTCTGGAAGCCAAATTAAAACCCTGCCAGGGTGGCCACAAAGCCAAACTTGATCTTAGTGCAAAAACACCAGCAATGGATGGTGTTTCTTGGGTTTTGGGGGGAAGTGGAGTGCTAGAGACCTTACAAACCTCTCATTCTCAGGCTCCTCGATAAGGTTTTGATAAGGGAATATGCAACTTTAGTTGCTAGCCAGTGTGAGCCCCAGCAAGACTAACTGTCCCACCCACAACTTTGGTGTCTATGGCCCCCCCCCAACACTAACATCTCTGGTAGTTTCTTATCCAATATATCTTGTAAAACAATGGTTTTACTGAAAAAAAAACTGCAGAAAAATATTAATCAGTAAGGTTTTAAAGTTAAATAACTTTTACATCAACTTTTGCTGCAGGAGACTGGATCTTATAACTCCGGCAAGATTTTCTTCCTGTCTTCCCCCTGTTCCTTTCTTCCTGTTCTCCTTTCTTCCTTCCCTGCTTTTGCATTTTCGTCCTTTAAGGAAGTTCAGGGTTTAAGCTAAGCTATGTGTTATTATATTAAGAGCACAAGATTTAACATTAGTAAGCCTGTAAAAGAATTCCAAGGATTTTAACTTCTTAACACCATAGTGTTCTTATCTATGAAATGGAGACGGAGTACCACTGAGAAACTGTCACATAAATTAAAACGCTGTTGAAATAACTGTTCATGAAGACAGCAGACTGAGAAACAATACAATCCTCTTCTTCCTGCATCACCAGTGTCTCCCTAGAGAGGTCTGAATGAAGAGGCCCCACCAATGGCTTCTATTACCCAGGTAAAGAAGGCATTCCAGTTGACCATTTCTATAGGGTTACTAGGCCCAGATCCTGAGGCCAGGTGCCTCCCAGAACTGCAGAGGCTCCCCAAGTGAGTTCAGCCTGGAACCTCTTCCATGGGGGCATCTGGCCCCAGGACACAAATGGATGACTTTCCCTCACCCTTTATTACTGGTTTACTTAAGGGTTGATCTAGCACGTTTAAATGCTTGGCACCTGGGCTTTGTAAACTTGCACAACGCTTTGAAATGTGAAAGTAGCAGCAATCCTAATTGTTGCTTGTTGTAAAATGCCCACTATCACCAGTGCAACATTCCTCCTTTAACTTGCCCAATGGCATATTTTACAAGCCAGGTGAATACAAATACATAATGGGATTTTTAACCACTTCAGTTTTTGTTTTTTTTTTTCCTGGTGAGTTTAGAAACGGATAATTTCAATTAGTGGATTCATGACGTGGCTTTTCACAGAGTACAGGAGACTTGGGCTGTGACTTCAGTACAGGTGGTCTATCCGCCCTTGCTGCCAGTCAGCCACCAGCATCCGCGGGACACCTGGTGTCCGGGGTGAAGAGCCCCTTCCCAATTCCACCCTTTCAGAGCCAAGGTTAAATAGCATAGAACGGTGTGGAGTGTCAAATAAAACAGCCACACAAGGGGAAAAGGAGTGATGAATTTAAATCTCCAGTAAAATTCTTTCTCCTTTTCTTTGTAGATTACAGAACCTGATGTGCAAGTATCAGGGAATGAACTGATATCCGTTCTCAACAAGGGGTGACTTGATCTCCATGGTGGCAGGGGTCCAATGGCCTGTGCTCACTTCTGGAACTTGACTTTCTGTCTTGACCAAACTCTGTAACTTTGTAACTGTATAGTCCACAAACAAGGTTGCCAGCACTTGTCCCCAACTATGTACAGGCCATCACATCTCACCCTCTGTTGCTGCTCCAGAGAAGTCTTTAAGATAGTTTTCCTGACACAAACAGGTGAATAAAGTCAACCAGAACAGGTCTTCTGCCACTCTAGGCTAAGAAGACCCTGGAGGCAGGAGCCCTGTATTGTTCTGATTCTCTGAAATTTAGTTTAGTGCCTGTACAGGACAAGAAAAGTTTGCATTTTGAATAAGAGAAAGTATATGTTGGCAGGCACAGAGGGTTTCACACTTTTGCCTCCAGTTACCTTCTTTTTTCTAGCACTTCCTACTTTTCATTGACCCACTCTTGCCCAGAACCTGCGTCTGTTAATCCCTGGAAGAACACAGGCAAAGGAGTGGAAATCTTATGAAATAATTGAGGGAATCTGGGCTCCATTTTTCATCTAGAATGAGAGGTTTATAACATCAATGGATACTCACTCTAGTGTCATAGCTCCTTTGGGCGCCTGCCAGAGACCTCAGTGTTTGCAAGTAAGTTGGAAACATACTCGGGTTGCCTAAGGGACCATCAGGGTCTGAGCCTTTGTTTATGGAGGAGGCTACCCCAGATTGTGGTAGAAACATGTTGATCAGGAGGAGTAGCCTTGCTGCATCCACCCTGCACATGTGAAAATGCTGTGCATGTTGTCAGACATTGACCAGGGATTTGGCTTGCTCAGGATAAAAAGAGAACAGAGGTCATTAAGAGCCAGGTACTGCTCCCACTGGTTCTCTCTGGCCTGAAAAGGAGAATGTGCCTTCCTTTACAGTCCATTGAAGGAAGGAAGATGCAAAGTGGAAGATGGAGTCTTAGTTCTTGAGCTCAACAGGTGCCATCTAATAAGTACTTGGGTGCCTGTGAAGCTCTGTGGAGTCTCTATGCAGACCCAGCCCATCTGAAGCAGGAACAGGTCTTTATTCAAGACTCACTCTTGACTTAGTACCTGGTATCCAGAAATCCTGGAAAAGGGCTAGAAGAGGCCTTGCATCCTGGAATGCTTGCACCAGCTCCTGCTGTGTTGGGTTGATCCACTACTAAAAAGGAAAGTGGTAGGGCATTATCTCGAAGAACTGGGTTTCTCCCACTCACATAGGTCAAATAGGCACCTCCTTTTCAGGAGGGACTCCAAAGGAAAAAAGGGCACCTCACTTTGCAGCACCTCTGGTCTCAGGAGAATAACACCTTGATCCAACTCAGCACTTCATAATTTGCATTCATTATTGCCTTTGAGTCTTAAAGTCATGAGAAATAATAGGTAGCAGTTTCCTCTTTAGTTTTAAATATACAAATGTGTATCTTTAATGTATTATACAGTAACCTTTTTTTGATGTTTCTTCCTTCTTTTCCCCCTACAGAATACTTCCATCCTGGAGTAATTTTAGGGATTTAGTGGAGGGGAAAACTTGCTTTCATTAAAAAAACAAAACAAAAACAATCCATGTATGTAAATCTGTTTTTAAAGGTCAGGATAGAAAAAATAGACAGTAAACTAAGCTGTAATTCCTGCTTCTTTAAACCGCCCATGCCCTCCTGTGGAGATAACTGTTTTCCTTGAAAGACTTTCTATTTTTGGAGATGAATGTGCATCCTGAATGTGCACCCTGTATTGTCAAACATTACCTAGCTTTCGCATATGTTATTGCATATATTCCTCACCGTCACCTAGAAGGTGGATGTTATTGTGTCCATTTCAGAAATGGGGAACCTGAAGCTCAGAGAGGTAGCTCAAATTCACAGGACAAATTAGTTGGAGAGGCAGGGCACAAACCCATTCCAAGGTCTTAACCATTGTGCTACATACAAAGACTGCTTTGGGATTCCTCCATGGTACGAAGCAGTCTCTCTTTTGGACGGGTTTATGTTTAGCTCTCCCCTTTTCTCCTTGAAAAAAAAAAAAAATAGCAGTGAGAATTCTTTTAGGAGATCTTGGTTATGATGGAGGGCGGGGTGGGGGCGGGGAGAAGGTTGAGGGGCCTGAGCGCAGTGCACAGTCTGGAAGCTCAGTCGCGTCAAGTGCGCAGGACCCTGTGCCTGGGCTCCTGCAGGACGAGCTGGAGGGATGGCTAGCTGTCCCAGCGGGGGATAGATCGCGTGCAGGGCGAACACTTTCTCATAGCCTGCTGGTCATAAATATTGTTGCGTTTCCATGGTAACCTCCACACCCGAAGCCCTGCAGGGTGCCTCCAGGGAGGCCTGAGGCGCTTCCCTGCTCTGGGCTGCCTGGGCTGCCTAAGCCAGCACCTGCCTTTGGAGACAACCTCAGGAGAACTGCCCAAGAGCCACGCAGGTGCCTACACCTTTCAGACCTCAGTTCTCCGGCTCAACGGATCTCCACTCCAGCCCCGGCCGCAGCTCCGGGTCAGGTGGCCAGCGTTTACCCCGCGCTGTCCTCTCTGGGAGGCGCCTAAGTGTGTGGGCTCAGGGTGAGGTGTCTTAGCTGGCCAGCGCCCCTGGAAGCGTGCTCTGATCCGAAAACCGCCAGGGACCCTGCGTACGCCCACCTCCTCACTAATCCTAACTCGGGGAGGGTGGTCGGGATTCTGAACGCCCAGATGCCCACCCAGGTCAAGCTCTAAGTCAGGCTCCACGCGCCGCCCGCCCGGGTGGTTTAGATCATCTTGCTCCTAGCAGCCTTCTCGGTGGGCAACACCGGGGTGGAAGCTTGGATTTCAAATGCAAAACATCCTTCTCCAGGAATCAGATCTGGCGTCCAGAGGATGCTAAGACTTTTCTTTCTTGAGAAAGTCGGACCTCAAAGGACACCCCAGGCCCAAGCCCTTCTTCCTCTCAGCTCTATTTGCCCTTAAATAGGTAGGTACTTCTTGCGTAGTGGTTCAAAACCCCAGAGCCAACATCCTGGCACCCCGCAGAGAGGTGCGGGACGGTGGAGAGGAGAGAGAAAGTAAAAACTCAAGCCACCCACAAAAAACAAGGCCGCAGGACAAGGCCTGACTAGGCCCGAAAGATGTGTGCTGGAGCAGTCTGGTAAAGTGAACCGCTGGGGTGCTTGGTTCGGGAATAAAAGCGGGAGGGAGCCAGAGAAACACAGCCAGATGCAGATTCTCAGCAGCTTGCAGACTCGCCTTCCTCCCCTGCATCTGCGCCTGCCGCCTGCCAGGATGGTTCTGCAGGGGGATGCGCTAGGGACCTTCGGCCTGACCATCACTCCCCCAGAACAGCTCACAGCCTCAGAGAGGGCCTTCTAGGGATTCCAATTTCTTTTAGCTGGCCTTAGTTCCTGTGCCAGCCACAGCTGCTGGGCCTTTGGTACTTTTATTATAGTTGTGCAATGCTTGGGCAAATATTTATAACTGATTAAGCATGTGTATACAGTTCTAAAGGGGATGTCCTGTGGGTGATTCTTCTGAGCTGATGATATTTTCCATGCCATATGATGGATAAAGGGCCCTTAGATCCCCTGAATTTCTTAGGTTACATGGAAGACATTTCCCTTTTATATGATTACTATTTTTTTTTTTTTTTTAGCATCCACTTAAAACTTGTATTCTAAATGTTGGCCACCTTGATAGGAGTTTAGTACCAATGCATAAGGGAAGGCAAAGGGAAAATATTTGTATGCCAACTTTAGTCTGGAAAAATATCAGTAGCATTTCTTATTTGACAAACACATGCATTTGCTCAGTCATTTCTTTTTCCTCAGTTGGCAAGGGCATCGTTTTTAATGTATATCCCATGTTTATTGTTTCTGTTTGGTACTGTGGTCATTTGAAGCACATCTGTTTCTGATATTATTCCTGTGCTAAGCACACACTATTGTGTTAGCAAGATTTTACACCATCTGTTGAAGAAAATTCTTGCTAGTGCTATTTGATGCCCAGTTGAACTTTAGCCAAACTTCTTCATTTTATAATGTTCTCTCAGTCCTGAGCATATATAATACACTTTAATGAAATTATGCTTTTGTACTTGCTGACAGACATCAGAAACACATTTGCACAGGTCAACAGCAGTTGAGCTAAGTGTTGCGTGGGAGGAACAATATTAAAACAGTGAAGACACTGAAGAAGAGAAATACTTGGAAACAAAAGTAATAAATTAAAATCGAATAATCACCCAAATAAACAACTGCTCTGAACATTTGCACACCCAAAGAATTTGGATCTGGATATTGGGAGCTAGTGTATAGTTCTGATGATTTATGTATTTCTTCATTATAAATATCAAATGTAGGAATTTATAGTTTGATATTATTGTAAGGGCGTAGTAACTGGTTTGAGAATAGTATTATAATGTCATTGCATTAAATATACACTAAATGTAACACAGATAAACACTAAACCTATCTAATTATTTATTTTTTTCTTGTGGCCATTCATAAATGTTTCCCACTCTATTTTCAAAAGCTGATCTAGGTGGTGTTGTCCTCTTCAGAACCCTTTAAAGTAGAACTATTTGTGACAATTCAAGAAATACCATCAGCTATTATTTGATGGCTAGGCATTTATATCTAATAGTGGAATAAATGTAAGCCTGGAACTGCTTTGGGAAAGTAAATATTGACTGTGTGCTCTCAAATATCCTTTGTAGAATACAACTCTGCAGTTGACACATGGATATATTTTGTTTATACCCAATGTGTAGACATCAGTGTAAAGCCTTAAGATGCCAATTCCTCATAATAATTTAAATATAAGCTCAGAAATATCAACCAGTGTTCTTCAATCAACAACAAAATTTCCTTTGATTGAAATCTTTAAAAGACAGGTGGCAATATTTTTCAGTTGTTACCTGAACAGACTGCTTTTATTGCTATTTAATCAGACACTGTGATTGAAAGTATGTCCATTAAATAACTACTTAGGGATGTACAGTCATTCTTTTTATTTGTTTATTTGGGAAAACACATTTTTGTTTTGGTGTATTTAGTTTCTAAATAAAATATGCCTATGGCAGAGTGAATAATTGACATTATTTATACAAAGCACTTGGAGTTGAATACTTTGTTACTGTGAGATAAATCTGGTTATAGAAAGGAAATGAGTCTTATAACATTTCTGCCTATGTATACTTTTAAAAAATTATTTACCAAGATCTACCTTTTCCTTAAACTGTTAATTTGGATGTGCTGAAAATGTAACCTATAAATTTCTTTTTAAATAACCGATGTTACTAAAAAAGCAAACCTTATGAATCTTCACATGTCTGGTTCCAATTAATCTGCTTAGACTATTTAATGGATAAAATAACAAACCTGATTTAGTCAATCTGGAGTTCGGCACCAATTTTCTATGTGCCTCTTTAAGGTCTAATGCCTTTTCCTACACATATTTAATTCATGGTTATATTCTCATTAAGCCTGGGATTGAAAGAATAAATAACTAGATGCATTCACTTTACAAAAAAATTTGCAGTTACATTTGCTAAAAAAAAAATCTTAAAATGAGTGGCAATGATTATTGAAAGAAAACTATACACATTTTTTTGGGTGTTCAATCTATTAGGCATGTTTGGGGGCACCTACATTGTACCAGGTGCTAGAGATACAAGAAGAATAAGACATGGTGGTCCTTGCTCTCAGAAAATGCCCTACCAATTAAGGAGACTGACAAAAATACAACTAACTCATCCTTGCAATTCTGAATGATTTCTATCTATACCATGGATTTTAAATTGGTAAAGCATCAAATGTTCTCATCACAATACTTTGTATATTTTTAAAAATTTAAAGGCTATCATTTGTATGGAACAAAAGCAAATTATCCTCACAAAATTATTGAGCAAAAATTTATGGCCTTTGAGATAGCCTGCACATTCTATACCTTTTCAAGTGTGAGAAGGGGGCAGCATTAATTTGCTGTTCATGAAACATCTGAGCGATTATTTTGCATCTTGTATCACATTTATTCCTTTCATCTATTGTGTAATCTATTGAAAGGGTAGTGGTTGGGTACAGTATTGGAGCTAAGTGATTTTTTGGTCTGTTCCATTTAAAAATATGAACAAACTTGTTCTCTTGTTTTCTCCCTCTCACTCTTCTACAAAGTCATTTTGTATTTTTATTACTAAAATTTTTATGAGCTGGGTGTGGTGGCACATACTTCTAATATCAGTACTTAGGAGGCTGGGACAGGAGGATTGCAGGTTCAATGTCAGTCTCAGCAACTTAGTGAGACCCTGTTTCAAAATAAAAAATAAAACAGGAGTGGGGTTGTGGTGAGGAGAATGCTCCTAGGTCCAATCCTCAATACCAGAATATCTAGTTAAATAAATAAATAAATAAATAAATAAATAAATAAATAAATAAATAAAAATTGAAAGATGATTAGGGGAGGAGAGGAGGAGTCTACAGAAACTACCACTCAAGACAATTGATGACTAAAGTCAATATTTGCTGTTTTGCTACCATATATTTGCTAGCTTCAGGAATTAATTATCCTTAAACTAGAAAGCTGAGTTTATTTTTCACACAAACACATTGGGGATAAGCTGCTTAGCAGATTTTGTAAAAAATTGAAAGATTTTCTTTATAGAAATCTTTGGGAATTTAGAGCAGAAAAATTAGATATAAGATGGTTTTTTTTGGCATTTACAAGAATTACAGCAAAGTTAAATTTAGTTACTATCACTAATAATTTTGGAGATCAAAGTATAATTTTCTTGTTTTATACATTAATGGGAAATATCAGGAGAGGAAGAGGTAATCGTTTACTTGAATTAATTGAATGCCTTTTACCCTTGAGAAAACACTACATTTAAAGGTCTTCTGTTTAATCGTGATTTAGGGAATAAGTCTGTATTGTGTTTTCTTCTTAAAGGATATTGAGCCGGGCGTGGTGGCGCACGCTTGTAATCCCAGCATTCGGGTGGCTGAGACCAGAGGATCCGGGTTCGCGGCCAGCCTCAGCTACCTAGTGAGGCACTCCGCAACTTAGTGAGACTCGGTTTCAAAATAAAGAATAAAAAAAAAAAAATAGGGCTGGGGGTATAGCTTGGAGGTAGAATGCCCCTGAGTTCAATCCCCAGTACCGCAAAAAAAAAAAAAAAAAAAAAAAAAGGATATTGTATCTCATTTTGCCTCCTCAGATCTGTTTACATGATCAGTTGATTCCTACTGCCTATCCCACATGTATCATTTCTGATTCTCTCCATATTTCTTAAACTTTTGTTCCTTGTAAAGGCAGATGCTGAAGTGGAAGATTTTAGAGTTGGAGTTGCTGACCTGTATTTCAATCGTAGCCTTCTGAGTTTTCAGCTCTGTGATGATCGGGAGAAAACCACTTAACTTTGACTCTGAGCCTCAGTTTCCCTGTCTTTTTGGGAGATAAGGGTAATCAGGGTAAGTTATCATTACTCTTTCAAAATCTTTCCAGCTCTTAGTGGTACACTGCTGTTCATAGATTTTTCAAGAGCTTTTCTCAAGACAGCTTTGCAATTTTAGTTATGAAAGTTGTCCAGGGCAAAATCTATCTTCAGGTTATAGCTCTGTTGTTAGAGCTACATCATGTCAGTTCATTTGCTGAAATGAAGTTGAAGATGAACTCTGGTCTCTAGGCTAGCAGGAGTTCCTTCTTCAAAACTAATCAAATTGTCTTAAGAGAAGTGAATTCTGACTCTGGCTCAGAGTATAAATCCAGGTCTAACAAAATAACAAATACATTTAATGTTATTCCTCAAAGCCTGGAAAATAAGAGCAAGACAATGGCTCTCATTCCCTAAAGCAGGCAACACTACCCCACAAAATTATTGGAATTACAAAGATTAAGTGTTTTTGTTTTTACAGTTTGCAACTGTATATTTTTCAAACATTTGCTACAGTCAGTTAATTGCTGCTGTTGATAATCTGTTTACTCCAACCAATCAAAATATTTGCAAGTTCCCAAACAGGCCTTCTTCATTCTTCCACTTCTTCTTCAACATTTAAAGCCTACTTTAAATGCTGTCATTTCATGAACATTTTGTACTCAAGCTTGAGTTGATTTCACTTTTCTTTGCACACCCACATTTATTGAATTGGGTAGTTGCTTGATTATTTAGCTTATGTCTAGTGCAGGCACGCTGGGTATGATTCTTCTACTGGTATAGCTCTGGCATCTTAGTTTCTTGATTCAGTCTTAAGGTTTGCTGTTAAATAAGAGCAGAACTAGAAGTTGGAAATGTGATCGATAGGTCACTGGTCAATAGACTCAATATGTTTTATTTTGTGTCTTTTATTTCAGATGCTACTCATTGATCATGAGTATTTTGTTTGTTTGTTTTCTAGTAACCATAAGGTATTTGGACTGGAATGACCATCCTCTGTTTAGGGACAGTGGACTAAAGACTTTGGCCACAGAAGAGACTAAAGAGAATAGGGGCACCTAGTAAGCATGATCTGGAACATGATGATATTTTATGTTCCAAAGGTAGAGGGTTTTAAAAAACAGGTTTTCCAGTATATTTGCTTACATCAATTATGGTGGTAAAAACTTGGCATGGCTAATGTTTTTTAGGTGGTTAGCATTTTAAAAGTGCTGAAGTCTACTAAAACTCGAGTTCTATTATCTTGTCTGTCGCTGGGATTTGTGGCTCATTTTTGACTGTAGGGGATTACTTCCATTCTCTCCAAGGTTACCTCCATGTAAAACACTTGTACATGTGTATCTTTTTTTTGACTCATATAGAATTATGCACAAATTCTAATTGATTATCACTACCTATCACCAAAATAATAAATGTGAGTAATGAACACCGCAGCTGCCTCACCAACACCCATTTTATTCTTTGCACCACTGTGTGGTAGCCATGTGGTTTATTTGGAATTAACCTTAACTCTAGGTCCAAGAGTGGCAAATTAATGATGAGAATATCACCCTCCATCTCGCTGTCATTGATTTAAGGATGCTTAAACTCCCTACAGATGAAGACTCTGCTTTGTTCATGGTTATCTTTCCAGTGACAAGAATAGTATCTGACATACAGTAGGTGATCAATAATTGCTTATTGAAGACTGAATAAGGCAATATTCTATAGTCAAAATGATCCTTAGGAGTTTTGTTTGATCCTCAGGATGTTGGAGAACCCCTCCTTTCCCTAGACATAAACCAGGGAGAATGTAGTCAGCTATAGCCATCTCGTAGCCATGGGGGAAGTGCTCAAGGGTGAAACTCACACATGAAGGAGGGCTGAGGGCAAGCAGAGAAAATAACTGAGATGCAGGCCTCTTGTTAACTTGTATCTCTTTGTTACCTCTGATTCTAAGATATCTTGAATAGATAGCTTAGAAATTTTTGGTTAGACAAAAGCATCTTAAATGATATGCTGAGAATGGTCCAAGGTGCATCGGTTAGCACCCTTGTTAGCTCTTTCCCTATACATACTGATTCTTGAGGCTAAGAATTTAAAGACTTGAGTATAAAACTACTACATGACAATGTTTGATGGAATTAGGAACTTTTGGTGAAAACTGCAAGATATATAAAATAAAAATGGTTTTCATGTGGTAGTTGAGCCAGAGATGCATTAACAAATCAACAAGTACAACAAATTGTGTGTGTGTGTGTGTGTGTGTGTGTGTGTGTGTGTGTGTGTTTGTGTTTATGTTACTGGGGATTGAACCAGGGACATTCTACCTCTGAGCCATATCCCAGCCCTTTTTATATTTTTGTTTTGAAACAAGGTTTTGTTAGGTTGTTGAGACTCTCACAAAGTTGCTGAGGCTGTCTTTGAACCTGCAAACCTCCTGTGTCAACCTCACAAGTACTGGGATTACAGGTGTGTGCCACTATATCCAGTTTCAACAAATAGTTTTAAAAATAGTTCACTTTTTCCTTATTTACAAATGTAGTGATAATTAGGTGATGCATAGAAAACTTAAAGTGTTACTTTTAGGAAAAATTTGGTTATGTAACTTTCAGCTTCCCTGGGTTTTATATAAGAACATGTGTGTTTAGAACACAATGGTATTTCTTTGTTGATTTCTTACTCTACAGCTATCTATCTTTTTTTTATATATTGAAGATCTACTTGAATTTTTTTTTTTTAAATCTCTGGTAGAATTGTAGCCTTATAGACTCCTTCAAAACAGGCACCAATATTGAACACAAATCTGTAGTAAGTTGAGCTATCTGGAGATAAATCTATAGCTGTCATTCCATACAATAGTAAATTAAGAAGGACCCAGAATGTAAACTTGGAAAGCTACACTCGGGAATGACATCTGAAAATTAAAGTGAAACCGATAATGGAGACTACCTTTTAAGATCTGATCCCTCCATTTTGATTAAATATCTCAGCTTTGTGTTTGGCTGGCACCTTGTGTGTTCCTCTCTCTGCTATGTGTTGTCCAGATGGGTTTATCTGATTTCCTTACTAATTTCAACACTTTTAGGGCATTGAGCATGTCTTATGAAATTTGAGGTTCTCAGTGCCTCAAACATTGACTGCACTATTTGGTGAACAGATGGATGGATAAACTAAAGAATGACTGTTCAATTTGATGGGCAAATAAATTTAGTGATCAGGTATGATATAAATGTGCAAGGGTCCAATAAGATGCCACTGGGAGTGGCAGGCCTGTGACATATATTGTTAATGCAGATTTAAATTAATTTTGGTTTAAAAAAATCTGTCCAAAAACTTAGGAAGGTTGAGAGTTTATTATAATTAGGTTACTTTGTGACCTAGTTTTTTTATTTGGAAAATGGAGATAATTTCTTTTAATTTTTAGAGTCCTCGTGGGGATCAAATGGGATGTTTTAAAAATGCAAAGCAATAAACAAATGTTTTAGGTAATTTAGAAGTCTTTGGAGCATAAATTATGAAGGACACTCTGAATGCAAAGAAACAAATAAAAAAGCCACAGTGATAAGACCTCATTAGCATGTAAGGACAGAAGAAGACATCCGATAATGGTTCCTATTGTAATTCCTATCTAAATTCAAAGGGTATAATTTTGGTAGAGTGTGGAACCCAGGGATTAGAGATCTTTGGGGCTTTTCTAAAGACTGTGAAATGAGGCCCAAAAAAACTTTCTATGCAGAGAAAACACATTGGGAAGTCCTGGTGGATGTGCAAATGGGACAAAAACTGCTTGAACTAGAAGGTTTGCATACCTACAGAGGTCAGCTAAGCTCTCACAACAAAGTTAGGCTGATAGCTGGTCTTCCTTTCACAGCCAAGCCTTTAGGAGAAAAAAATCTCCTGGGGAAGGGAAAAGCAGTAGCAATAAGTTATTCCCCAAAGAGAAGGAGGACATAGAAAGAACAGGTTTTAAAAAACATACAGAGTGTGGACCTCCAAGTGATGACCAGAGCATCAGTAGACCCTTTCTTCTGACAGCAAGAGAACAGAAAAGATGGCCCTGTGGACACTCATCCACCATGTTTACTGAGTACCTGCTGTGTGCCAACCCCCGAGATGGGCACTGGAGAAAGACTCAGGTGAACAGGCCAGGCAGTTATTTCTTATCCCTAATGCTTGCAGGTAGGTGATTGAGATATGCATTAAATAACTTACTTTATAGCTAATATTTGCCCCCCTCCAGATGGGAATAGGCAACAATGAAATAATAGCAATGAATGAGTTCTCTAATGTAGAATAATCTATTTTTATCTTCTCCAATCTAATTGCTTATAATTTTTTTTCAAAAACTGCTTCTTTGTTTCTATTCTTTAAGATTACTAATAAGTCTGATTGGCTAAGGGTGCCACATTTAATTCTGCTTTGAAAATAAATAACCAAACATAAGTAAATTTTCCAAACTCTCAAGGTAAAAAAAGCAAATCATTAAATTAAAAGAAGAACAAAAGCAAGATTTGATAAAGATCTTGAAAATATACCTAACTCCAAACTTACTAATTTAAATAAATCTTAGTGATGTTTTTATTTAGTGAAAAGATTATTAAAACACAATTCTTCTTTCTTAATTTATTCTTCTTATCTCATTTGTTACAGAGCTCAATAAATATTGTTGCATAACTGAGCAAGCTCATAGGATATAAAAATACAGTGATGCTTTCCTAATATAGGCTATGATCCCACTGGGATTATAATTTTAATTTAATGAACAACAACATCAACAACTTTATAGTCTACAAGACAAGATGAATTAAAAAAAATCAAATGCAAATGAACACAATTTGGAAGGTGCTGGTTTTAGTTGTAAATCTCAGAATGCTTCATCTTAAGAACCTATCACCTATATCATTTTCACCACAAACCTTTTATAGTGGTGCCCCCGACCCTTGGGGGAGAGTGTTGCAAGACCGCCAGTGGTGCCTTGAATAGTACTATCTGAAACCTCAGATAGTATAGAACTCTATAATACTATGTTCTTTTCCTATGCATTCATATCTGTGATAAAGCTTAATTTGTAAATTAAGCACATTAAGAGATTGATAACAATAATTAATAATAAAATGGAACAATTATAGCAATATACTCTAATAAAAGCTATTTAAAACTTGTGAGTTGTTCATTTCTTGAATTTTCCACTTAATATTTTCAAACATGAACTGTTATCATTGAAACCTCAGTTTCAAAGCAAAACCATGGATAAGAAGGAACCACTGTATTTCTAACACAAAGTCCCTTTCCACAGCTGTCATTTATTTCCAGCTTCTAGCTAATCTGGTAGTTTCGGTCAGAGAAAAATAAATAACCAAACTGGCTTACTTGTCACGATATAGATGAAGCTTCCATTTTTTAGAAATGTATTTCATACTTCTCAGTAACCAGCAAATCACCAGTTCCACCATTTTTCACTTTTCAAAATATTTTTGAGTTCTTAGGTATGTAATGGAATCATCAATTCAGAGTGTCTGAATTCAGTTCTTTTTTGCTAAACCTTAAATTGCCTCCTAAATGTTCTTGAGAATTTGCTTCGGAGTATTTCCTTTTTTCTCCCTGTTGAGTTACTGTTCACTATTTAGAAGTAAAGATATTTGATCTCTTTAAAATGTTTGCAGGTAACTAATTCATTCACATCTTCAAAGTTCAATGAAAATGTAACAAGTCCAGTGCCATTATTGCTTGTCTTTCAGTCAAATAATTCCATCTACTGTTAGAGCTACCTAGGATATTACAGTTCAATCAGTGTTTTGCTGTTGGAAAGGATTTCTAGGGATCTGAAGGAAAGTGAAAACATGCTCAATATTCAAATGTAAATTATTTTGGCTTTTTGGGTGCCTTGCTACTGTTATCTACTGTTAAAGTAGGGCTGGTGTGTAACTCAGTAGTAGAGCTCTTGATTTAGCATGCCCAAGGCACCACAGCACCACAAAGAAAGTGATAGAGAGAGGGAGAGGGAAAGGAAGAGGGAAAAGGAGGGAGGGATGGAGGGAGGGAGGGAAGGAAGAAAGGAAGGAAGGAAGGAAGGAACTTGAGTTACAAGTAAAGCATCTCCAATTTTAGGATACTTCTTTCCTACTCTTCTACTTTGAAAACTAGAAACTGTTTAAAATAATACTGTGGTAAAACACCTTGTTTTAAATTATCAAAGAGACCTCCTGGTGCTTACCACAGGCTGTGATCTTACACAGACTGTATAGAAAGAGGAGGTGGAGTAAGCCTACCCCATATACACCTCAGCCCAGGCCCTGTGCTGGTCTGTATTGCAAATGGGGAGGCATGAGAAGAAGGAAGAAGAAAAAGAAAAAGAAAAAAAAATTATCAAAGAGAAATGTTACATAGAAATTTATGGATGACCAAATTTATAGTAGAAATAACAAAAATTTCTTTCTTTCTTTCTTTCTACTTTTCTTTTTTTGTTGTTATTTTTGGACATTCTACCTCTGAGATATATCCCCTGCCCCAACATTTTTTTCAGTGTACCCTGATTTATTATCTATGAGTGCATAAAAATAATTGATCAGAATTACAGTGTAAGATGAATTTAATAGGCTCTTTTCCACATTCATTTTTACCCTTTATTTTTGATAAAAGATTTGTAAAGTGGGTCATTATTCAGGACAAATGGCAAGGGTTTCAGTGGTTATTGTTTTACTAACATCTTGATTCTCCTTGTTAAACTTGTATCATCATGGCAGAAGAAAATGTAGTATTAAGGCTTAACTTATGTTACTGAGATAGAGTAAAATATTTTCTGGAGGAAATGATAATAAAACAACCACTTTTTAAAAATTGAGATGTATGAGCCGGGTGTGGTGGTGCAACCTTGTAATCCCAGTACTTGGGAGGCTGAGACCTGAGGATCGGAGTTCTCTACCAGCCTCAGCTACTTAGTGAGGTGGTCCGCAACTCAGTGAGACCCTGTTTCAATGTAAAGAATAAAAAATAGGACTGGGGGTGTAGCTTGGAGGTGTAATGCCCCCGGGTTCAATCTCTAGTGACACACACACACACACACACACACACACACAATTGAGATGTATGGACTGGGGGGTGTAGCTTAGTGGTATTGGTAAGAACCCATGCTTCCTATGAAGGAGGCCCTGCGTTCAATCTCCAGCGCACGCACACATGCACACTATGATGTAATTCTTTGGATATTTTCATTATTAAAATTGCAAAGTAAATAATTGAAAAGAAATAGAGACTGTGGAAATTCTAAGTTATTTCCCTCCTAATCAACTACATATTAAACAATATTTGTATTCAGGAAAAATGTTCTTTAAATTTAAGCTTTTAAAAAAAGTAATAAAATTGAAATACTAGTTTGTGTTTTAAAAGGTATTAGACCACCTCATAACCAAATATATTTAAATAATTGTAATTAGATTCTATAATGCCAAATAATATTCAACATGTGAGTCAATTATAAATGGGATTAACATTTATAATTGTTAATTATACCTATATGTGGCTAGCAGAATATTATAATATATATTAATTAATTAAGATCATAGCTCATTATAAGCATTTGGGCATTAAAATTCAGGATTGCAGTGTAGACATTAATTTTTATATGAGTTCTCTGTGTTAGAGCAAATAGGAAAAGGAGTATGTTCCAAAAACGTTTAAAGCTAATGTTAAAGCAAAAACAACAAAAATTTAAAAAAAAAACTTGAAAAAAGCATTTTGAAATAATTGATGTGTTCAATCAAACTACAAAGACACTACAGTGAGGAGCTTAGGTTGTTTTCTTTTGCATTTATAAAGCATGCCAGCACTAGACATACACTTTATAATTTGCAATAATGAGTTATAGTTAGACAAAGCGACAGTGCATTCAGACTTGGAAGCTATACTTTTATTTTCGTAGCTGCCTTCCATCTGTTCCATCAAAGGCCTGCTGCCAGCGGTTTCATATCTACATCATTAGACATTAAGCTCTTGTATGTGAATCAAGGTAAATTTGTTTTATGTTTGGCTTACTTTGAAGGAAAAAAAAGGGCAGGAGTGAACACGAGGTACTTGGGTGGTTCAGAGATACTTGAAAGCTATACATGGATCACCAGCTAGAGCAATGCATATAATTTGAAGCCAGAAATATTTCTTATATGTGAACTATTTACTTGATTAATTATAATAGTAAATGGGATGACTTCATGGCTTCATTTTTGAAACTGTTAACATTTTCCCCCCTAAAGGTGTAAATGTACTTGCTTTGTTAAGCAAACATTTTTTTTTTCCATGAAGGCAAATCAGAAAAAAAATGGTTTTGGACCAATTAAAATTATTCCGTTTTACTTTTGAACTATAAACATGTTATACATATTCATTGTAAAGTTAAAATAGTAAACATACAAATATAAACCATCTGACAGTTTATATACTAAATGGGTTGTATTTTAAATTATAATTTTTTTCACTTTGTTGGATCCTATTATAAAATTAGTTCTTAAAATGCATATTGTTGTTTATTTCTTAATGAGAAAAATGGTCCTGCTTTCAGGCAATAAATGTTTTTTAAATACTTTTATTGGTGCATTATAGTCTTACATCACAATGTAGTTCGTAGTGATAATGAGATCCATGCACACAGCACTTGGTGCATATTTTTGAGGGGAAAACATGGAAATTTTCTAATATTGTATAAATTAGAAAAAGCCACTATCTTGAAGTTAGGTTATAGGTAGACTTAACTTTTTCCATTTTCCCAATTTATTACTTATAGAGAACATCTGAGTCAACTTTAATTTGCATCATATATTTTTTGGTCACATACACAAATTTAAGTAGTTTAGAATTGCTTTATTTCTAAAAATAATCTTGGTTGTTTTGGCAAGTTTTTACCTAATTCATTTGAATATGTATATTTGATTAAACTTTTATGAAAGTGAAATATTTATTGGTGGTAGTCGCTGCTTATGTAGAAATTCTTATTAATTGGCCAACTTTCATGTTGAAATTAATATATTTTACTTATAAAAATGAAAGGGGTTTGGGACTCAGTGGTATAGTACTTGTCTAGAATGCACAAGGTCCTGATGTTTGATCACTAGCAACACACACGCATATACACACACACACACACACACACACACACACACACACACACACACACAGAGAAATTCAGTTCCTTCCTCAAGTAGATTCTTAATTTTTTACACTCAAAATTTCCTAACCTCCAAAAGCATCAAAATGAGAAGGTACAAATAATTTTGTTACCTTTTTATAATTTACAAAAGAATTTTCAATATATATATATATATATACATACATAGTCAAATAAAAGTAAGTATTCAAAAGACTTTGTGGAGCTAGAAAGACAGTTGGTCATTTGAGAGTTGTATTTAATCACAATAAATATCCATCTAGACCTAATGCTCATCTTTAAGATTAAAATAACTTCATTTTTGTATTCTGGACTGTATTAAAATGAAACAGTGTTTTTGTGAGATCTTCTCTTGACTATTAGTGTCTTGACTGTTTTTCCAATTTTATTCAATTTTTCAACTTTAAAAATATATTTATTATGTAAAAATGTGTTTGTGTATTTGTAGTCATTTTATAATTAAAGATGCCTTAGGGGACCTGAAGTTCATGGTACACATTGTTTCTTATCTTCTGGAAGTATTTTTTGTGCTTGGCAGGCTGTAAGACTGTAGAAATCCCAGTAGGAGTGTTTACATCTGAGAGTTTTAACTGTATATGCACATGCTTTCCTTTGTGAAAAAGTATGTAAATTACCATTATTATTTTATAGTTATCCCTAGTCTTTAAAATGACAAAAGATAGGTAATGCATTAAATCTACTTGAAGAAAATTCTTATTAATTGCAACTCTACTCATTTAAAGTTGATGTTCATATACAGGAGTTATCCTTTCTTCAGAGAGACTATTATTGAATAATTTATGCAATGATATTTTAGTAATAGTTAAAATATTTCAGGGGATATTTTGACATACTACTTACATATAAAATATGATATGTTACATAAATTAGACTTCTGTATCAAATAATACATTCTTCAAAATGATGAAATAAATTTGCAATAAATGTGATGAGTTGATAACCTGTTCTTTTATAAAGAACTCATATGACTCATCAGGAAAGATACTAATACCAAGAAATAAATGGACAAAAAGTATGGCCATTATTTTTTTTTAAAAAAGAAATTATAAGTGGCTAAAAACTGAAGGAAAACAATTTTAGCTTCAATACAACCCCCAAAATACAAATAATAAGATTATTGATTTTTACAAATCAGATTAACGAAGTCTAAAATGTATGTAACACTGGTCAGGGTGAAGATAATTGCTTGGAGTTAAAACTAGTTCAGCTGTTAACAACATATAACAAAAGAACCTTGATGATGATGTTTATAATGCAGCTTTTTTTTTTTTTTTAAAGATTCTGTGCAAAGGAGATATAAAATTTGCATTCAGGTTTACACTTAATGATGTTTGGCACCACTTTATTCATACTAAGGAAAAAATTATAAACTCCCTAAGTGGCCAGTGATTGTGATTAAGTAAATTATATTTCACTCAAATGACAGAACCTAATGCAGTCATCAATAATTATTAATAAGCCATTAAATAATAATAAGTAACATAAATAATTTAATGTCATATGAAAATGCTCCCAATATGTTAAATAAGAAAATCTGGATACAAAATTTTACACAAAATAATTTTAAGTATATTAAAATGAAAGAAAAAAGACTGGAAGGAAATATGACAATGTTGTTGTCCGAGGAAGAGGTTATGTGTATTTCTTTTCTGCTGCTTTTTTGTTTTCTGCTACTAGTCAAAGAGTCAAAGAGCATTATCATTTTTTTTTCTTGTAGTACTGGGAATTGAACCTAGGTGTGTTCTACCTTGAGTTATACCAGCCCTTTTCATTTTTAAATTTTGAAATAGGGTCTTGCTAGCTTGCTGAGAGTCATACATTGCTGAGCTGTCCTTGAACCAGTAATCTCTTGTCTCAGCCTCCCAAGTACTAGGATTACAAGCATGCACCATGGTGCCCAGCTTTTTTTTTTTTTTTTTTAAATCAGAAAAAGAAACCTTAAAATGGTCCACATACAATGCCTCAAATTTTATGTAAAAAGAGGTTGGCTTTTTATTGTTGCTGTTGTTATTATTTCTCTTCTTTTTTTTTTTTTTTTTTTTTTTTTTTTTTTTTTTGGTACTGGGGATTGAACCTAGGGGCTTTCTACCTCTGTGCTACACCCCCAGCCCTGTTTTATTCTTTTATTTTGAAACAGGGTCTCATAGGTTGTGAAGGACCTCACTAAGTTGCTGAGGCTGGCAGCATGCCTACAATCCTCTTGTCTCAGCCTCCCAAGTACTGAGATTACAAGTGTGTGCCACCACGCCCAGCTTTTATTCCTTTTTTCTTGTGATGCTGGTCACTGAACCCAGAGTCTTTGGCATGCTAGGCAAGTACCCTACCACTGAGCTACTTCCACAGTCATTTTGTTATTGTAAATAGAAAGCTATTTGAAGAAAGTACAATATCCAAAATAAGTAAAGACAGTGTATATTCCTAGGATAGATTATTATGTAATTATTAAAATTATCTTTCTGAATTGATTTTCAATTGGGAGAGTTCTGATATAACTAAATTAAAAACATGTCTCATATAAAGTAAGACCTCTACTGTATGCAAAATATATGGAGAGAAAACAAGACTAGAACAATATATGTTGGTAGTAATTTCTTAAGTGTTTTTGCATTTCCCCAATTTTTCATACTTCCTACCCAGTTACTTTTATAATCAGAAAAACATCAGTGTTGGAATTTTTAGTAAGTTTTCTAAACATTTCTCTTTGGCAAAATTTGTTAGTCTTACAGGTAATAACTTAAGCAATATATACTATATATTACTTAGAATGTAACAACTTTAAAAATAAAAAATTATAAGTAATAACAGCTTTTAAGTTTCCAATCAGACTTTTACAGTAGAGGTTTCCTTTTCTCTTAACCTAAATTAGGGAGTTTTTCTTGTAGAAGCATGCAATTTCATAAGTAATAAATAATTGACGATTATTAGAATCATTGATACCTGCATCATACTATTCAATAGCATATTCATAGCAAAGCAGAAAACCAAATAAAAAAGTAAGCAAATGTGGCTGGCAGGATGATTTCATGTTTCTCACTAAATCATAGTTCTGGGGTATCATGGACAACTTTTAAAAATAGCTGTGACTATCGCGTATGAGTATTATTTTGTAGAAAAGTGCAGGGAAGCAGGCTGCAATCTTCGGGGTAGAGGGTACCGGGGAGGGGGGGGATATAGAAGGTGACTGTTTTCACTATCCCAGGGTGGCATATGGAGATATCAATGAAGGTGCCTACCTGCTTTCAAACAATGCAGTACTGTATGCAACCCACCTGGTAAGGAGGTACGTAGCCCTATCTGACTAGTGACCACAGGTTACAGATGTTCTTAACAAAGGACAGATATTTCCACCCATTCACCTGCTGAAGATGACTGGCAAGATCAGCCTTTCACATTCAGTTCATGTTTACATGGCTGTAAATCATCAGATGCATTATCTTGGAATATCTAGCATTAATGTGCTTAGGTACCTCAAAATAAAGCAGCCCACTAATTTTGTGGTCATTATAAAGGACTAAAACACTCATGCTTTTTAAAAGATGATTTAAAAGAAGACAGTCAAAAGAAGAATATAAAATAAAACAAAGTCAGGAGGATCATAGGTTTGAGACCAGCTTCTGCAACTTAGTGAGACCCTGTTTCAAAATAAAAAAATAAAATCAGGCTGGGGGTATAGTTCAGAGGTAGAACAACCCTGGGTTCAATTACCAGTAAAACACACACACACACACACACACACACACACACACACACACACACATTAAAACATAAAATGAACTTTGTCTTCATTTAAATATTATTTTCAAATAAAATGAAAAGCATAGTATCATAATATTAGCACAAGGCATGTATTCACATAATATATCTTAATTTGAAATTACTAGAATTAAATCCCTGCTTATTTTTCCTTAGTCACATTGTCTATAGATGAATAAGTTTATGCTATACCCACATGTGCTCATACTAAATACATATTCATGTAAAATCAGTTCAGCTAATCACAAGCCATATCTTCCTATCTCATCTCAGATACATACAGACATAAAATATTCAAGCTCCAAAATCAACTTTGTTTTTCTTTTCTTAAAAAAGAAATAGTTGTGCTCCTTTTGAAAGGCACATGGTTTCTGATTGTGGAGAACCAAGGATTTAAGTGTTCATAAATATCTAATGGGGAAACTTGTAAAAGACATATCTGTTGTTACACATCACAACAATTTTTTCCCTAAAATTTCATTCAATCTTCTTTTCCTCTACAAAAAAGCCCCAGATCAATTAAAAAAAAAATCCCATCCACAACCCTTTTCTATTCCCCACGACCTTCCCGGAGCAAAAAACAAAAACTAATTTTGTTCACATGATATTTCCCTTGAGGTCTTAATCGGTTTAGTCTGTAGGATTTCCTTTTTGGTGACATTATCAGAAGAAATTACCCTGTATCATTACCTATGGTCAATGAAGTTTGACGGGCTTTCTTTCTTGCTCGTCTGCATCTGAGTAGAGGTTGCAAGCAATTCCCTGAGACAGGAAGGTGTCGTCTAGACTTGACCCTTTGAAGTTTCTTTTACTTCCATCTTCAGCTCACTGAGATCTCATTTTGGGGGGTCATCAACCCAAACACTCAGAGCCTGTGGATGCTGCTGCTTTGGTTGCTATAACATTTACTGTACTCCTCTGCACTGGAGGAAAAGTCAGGCTGGCTATGGAATTCGCCTGTAATTCATTCAGTGTCAGCCTTGGGTGGCCCTTACCCAGGCAGTGGCTTCAGGCCAGAGAGGAAGACAGGGAGAAGCTGGGAAGAGGATTCTGCAAATTGGGAAGATCCACATGAAGGGAGTTTATCTCAGTCATGCAATAATAACTCTTTGTTTTGTTTTTCTGAGGAACAGAGCATTCATTGCAAATTTGCAGTTCATGACAATAATAATCAATCCTGACAGAAGAGAATGGTGCTCCTGTCATTTTTCTTCATTAGTTTTAAACACTTGCACTGTTTTCATTTTATCCTTTTTATATTAACTCCCATCTAGCAATGTAGTTAAATTCTCTTGATACCACTGCATTGGGCAAAGTTTCAAAAGAGTGAAACTGTATCCCTTTAGATAAAAATGCTCCTTCCCCACAATGCACCCCTACTCCCTCCAATAGATACAAAAGTTCAAGGATAATGGATTGATATTTTTGTCTTTAGCATAGTAAAGTGCAACATTAAGGAAATGATAACCTTACTAAACCCTGACATTCCTTGAAACAAACTTCTACCAGTCAATCTCACTGCCAAATAGTACTCTGTGGCTGGGAAAGAGAAGTGGGAATTCTAGATTTTTCTCCTATTAATAAGAAGATAAGCTGGGCGTGGTGGTGCACGCTTGTAATCCCAGCACTTGGGAGGCTGAGACCAGAGGATCCGGGTTCGCAGCCAGCCTCAGCTACCTACTGAGACATTCTGCAACTTAGTGAGACCCTGTTTCAAAATAAAGAATAAAAAATAGGGCTGGGAGTGTAGCTCGGAGGTAGAATGCCCCTGAGTTAAAAAAACAAACAAACAAAAAATAACAAATAAGAAGATAAACTTTTTAATGCTTCACTTTACCTACTCCCTCCCTTTTAATGTCAGTATTTTCCCTGTCCCTGTTCTTCCTGCAGCAGAAAAAGGGGTTTTTCACTTTGGATTCATATCTGCCTTGTCTGGGCCTGGGTTTCAGGGAAACTGTGGAAATCATAAGTTTGACAAAACCTTTTGAAAGCAGGCTGTACCTTTCCTCTGTTGAGGTCTTCATTCCCACGGGGAAAATCACTAATGAGTTAGACATTGTGGTAAGAACAAAGCTCTTAGAAAGTCCAAGAAGTGCACTTTTATTTCTCAGGTAACGCTCTGGATCTTATCATCGATTTGAATTGAGCCCTAAGATTTAGTAGGCTAACATCTTGGGTTGACTCATATCAAAGGGGAGTGAAAATAGAAGGGAGGATACAGCAGAAATATTGCCAGGCGAGAGAGGGCAGTTTTAGGAGTAAAACACTTCCTTGTCTTATGGGGTGCTTCACGATTGAAAAAAAAAACAAACATATATATATATACATATATGTATATGTATATATATATGTTCTCTTTCATTTGGATCCTAAAAGTAATCCTTTGTAAATAGCCATCATCAGACAGTCATTCCTATATTTCCATGTCTCAAGGTATGGAAATTGAGGATTGTGTTTAGCAGCATGCTTACATTTATACAGTTAGTAAGGAACAAAAGATTAAAATGTAGGTCTTGTCAGGTGTTGGTGGCACATGCCTCTAATCCCAGTACACGAAAGGCTGAGACAGGAGGATCACAGGTTCAAAGCCAGCCACAGCAAGACTCTATTTCAAAATTAAAAATAAAATAGAGCTGGAGATATAGCTCAGAGGCTGAATGCCGCTGAGTTCAATACTAAGTACTGCCAAAAAAAAAAAAAAAAAAAAAGGTTTTATGAGGATGAGATCTTGCCACTACCCCCACATTTAACCAGGATACCTTGGTGGGAGGGAACTACAGAGAAATTTGGCTTTTTGAGATTTGCTGAAGGCTAAACCTATGTAAGCATCATTAAGCCAGAGAATAAATCAAATCTACAAAGTGCAGGGCAAATGTGCGCTGTTTTATACACAAACTTGATTTATAACTTTTTTACATTCTTTTACAAAGCATTTTACAGATGTTACGTTTTAATTTGATAGATGCTGTACATTTTCTACTTGTATATATAATCATTCAATATATCATAAACATTTGCCCAAATTATACCACATTTATTTAGGAGGTGATTTTCCAACGACTTTTCAGAACAAATTATGTACCCTATGAGATAAAGTAAGATTTTTTAAAAATGATATTTATAGTTGAGAATGGAGAAATGTAGGTTTTTAAGACTTAAGGGGTGAACAATCTCCTATAAATATCAGGAAGAGTTACTAAAATAATTGTCTTGGGAGCTGGATGTGGTAGCGCACACTTGTATACCAGTACTTAGGAGGCTGAGACAGGAAGATCGCAGGTTCATGGCCAGCCTCAGCAACTTAGTGAGATTCTGTTTCAAAATAAAAGAATAAAATAGGGCTGGGGTTTAGCTCAAAAGTAGAATGCCTCTAGGTTCCATCCCCAGTACTACAGAAAAAAAAAAATCTTGGTGATTCAAATGACTAGATTTGTTTTTATTATGGATTCAGTCATAGAACTGAATTTTCTGTTTATTTTTTAGATACTAAAAAAATTATTGTACACATATACTAAAAACTCATCTATAAACCTAATAATAAAGTTTTTAAAAAATGGAACTTTAATATTAGTTACAAATATTTAAAATTAAAAGTAAAAGCCTATCTTTACAAAAGGATATAGCTAAACTTTGCTGTTTTTGGGGTTTTTTTTTCTGTTTGTTTTTGGTACTAGGGATTAAACCCAGGTGCATTCTACCTCCAAGCATTATTCCCTAGCCCTTTTTTTTTTTTTTTTTTTGCGGTACTGGGGATTGAACTCAGGGGCATTCTACCTCCGAGCTATACCCCCAGCCCTATTTTTTATTCTTTATTTTGAAACCGGGTCTCACTAAGTTGCAGAGTGCCTCACTAGGTAGCTGAGGCTGGCCGCGAACCCGGATCCTCTGGTCTCAGCCTCCCGAATGCTGGGATTACAAGCGTGCGCCACCGCGCCCGGCTCCCTAGCCCTTTTTAATTTTTTTTATTTTGAAACAGGGTCATACCAAATTGTTGTGGCTGGCCTTGAACCTGAGATCCTCCTGCCTTAGCCTCCCAAGTACTGGGATTATAGGTGCACACCACAATGCCTGGTTTATAGTCAAACATTTTAATAGTGAGGTTATCTAATTATTTTTTTTACTTGAGAAGTCTGATTTCTAATGTTTCAATGAAATATTCACAATTGTTATAATATTTTTTGGTACTGGAGATTGAACCCAGGGGCATTCTACTTCTGAGATACACCCCCAGCCCTTTTTACATTTCTTATTTGGAAGCAGGGTCTCACTAAGTTGCTGAGGCTGACCTCGAACCTGCAATCCTCCTGTCTCAGCCTCCCAAGTACTGGGATTATAAGCATAAGCCACCATACCTCACTACAATAAAATTTCTAATAAAAAAGTATTACTAGAAAAATAATTTTAAAACAAACAGAATTTATCTTGACATGATTTGTTTAATAACTTTCTTTCTCATAGCCATTATAATTTTTCCTGGCCCTTTGCAACTGATTTCCTATTTTCAGATTTTGAAAATTAATGAAACTCTTTATTAGTGTTTTGTCATCTAGCAGAACCTGAGGATTTACACACACACACACACACACACACACACACACACACAATCTTTCTGTGATTCAGAATCACTCTAGTAATTTTACTGGGCCTTCCAGTGCTCTGAGCCTGGAGGAAATACTCAATGTAAAACTCATAGCTTCATCTGGTAGTGATTTGTCATTTACCATGTTTTGGGCTTGCAGCCAGGTCAGCTATTGCCAAGAGAAGGCAGACAGGGGAATAAAATTATTATCAGGAAAAGGCTTGGAAATGTACTCAATGAAGCAAACTGAGACAAATTCAAACAAAATCTAGGTTGTAATAGACTCCCCCCGAAATAACTTAAAGGGGCCTAGAAAAAGCAAAGGACCCAGTCCCTGCAGCACAAGTTTATCTCCTGACCTTTGTCCTCAATATATCAAACTTTAGTCAATAAATCTATATTGGACAATGAGAAATATATTTTCTCCAACATGTTAGTCAAAATAGAATCAGTCCAAAATGGATTCTATGATCTGGAAATCCACCCATATAGTTATTCTTTTACCTCTGTTTTAGTAGTTTTAAATGTTGATTTCTAGCAGATTTATCTTTTGAACTCATTGTTACTCAAACTCATTCAATACAATACATAAACCTGTAGTATAAAGAATTTAAGAAAAATATTGTTGAAATCACTATGCACTGAGAATCCCAAGTGTCTTTGGAAGTGAAACATACTTAAGAGTATGTTATAATTTTAAAAGATTTTGAGCTAGAGATTAAAAGTATATAGATAAATCCCTGCGATATGCTACTCAAAAATATTTGTGATGGATTAGAAATTAAGGTTCCAAAATCCTTAGACTTGAAAAAAGTTCTTCAGGAACTCACCAAACTTCTTTAATTTTTTGGTGCCTTTTAATTGAAGTAATTATAACAATCACTAATATGTATTGAGTATTTTAAATTGACACTACTTGCTAAAGGGCTGAAGATACAATTTATGCATTAGTTCAACAAATTTCTCTTGAATGCTTTTGTCTTCTGGGAGCTGTTGTGAACTTCTAAAGATGGTAGGATAGTTTACATAAAGTAACAGAATTTCAGGTTGATTCAGATGTCTAAAATAGATAGTAGATAATGTCAAATTGGTTACTTTTGAGAGAATCATTTATTTAAATCTAAGGGAGAGAATATGGTACAATGAAATGGCAAGAACTTTGATTTGGCATCAGATACACCTGGGCTAAAATCCCAACTCTACCACTTATGACCTGCATGTTCTTCGGTGAGTCATTTAAAGAGTTTCTTCATGCATGAAGAGGGGAGCTTTGTAATCATATCTTCCTCAGAGAATTCTTATTGATAATATACTGAGAATGATAGATGATACATGCAAGAGTTAAATAAATGGTCACCATTGTTAAGCCTTTTAATTCTTGAAATTTCATAGTTAAAAAGAGGTATAAACTCATGCTGATGTGAAGTTCTTTTAGAATTGTTTATTGATCATATTATGTTGTCTTCAGTCATCTAGAGATGTGTCTGGCCAGGCGTGGTGGCGCACGCTTGTAATCCCAGTTCTTGGGAGGCTGAGACAGGAGGATCCGGGTTCGAAGCCAGCCTTAGCTACTTAGCGAGGCCCTCTGAAACTTAGTAAGACCCTGTTTCAAAATAAAAAGCATAAAAATTAGGGCTGGGGATGTATCTCGGAGGTAGAATGCCCTTGGGTTCCATTCCCAGTTACACACACACACACACACACACACACACACACACACACACACACACACACAAATAGAGATGTGTCTGTGCACTGTTTGGGATAAATGGACAGGTCGAAACTGAATGTTGGTATACTCAAGTATGCCATACTGGCCTTACAGGATATTATCCTCCAGAAGTTAAATTTATAGCTCAGAATGGCTGCTTCTGGACACAGAAAAGGCAAAAGTGTTAATGCCTATTGCTAGGGAAGGAAAAGAAAAAGCAGGGCAGCGCAAGAACCCTCTGTGGTTCCAAGACTTGGTACAGTATTGCAGCCACTACAAATTGTGGGGTGGGCATGTTTTGTGTTGCCAAGGTCATATGTCATGGGATCATTTTTAGTCCTATTACTTATGAAAAAAAGTAATAGCTAAATTTGGTTGTTGTATTTACAATTTTTATATAAACAAGCTGTTCTCTAAGTTATTTGTGGTAATCTTTTAAGATTTTCTCAGATCTTTATGATTATTTTGGAAAAATATTATTTCTTTTTTATGTTCATTAAAGTCAAGAATTTGTCTTTTATTGTTTTGTATTGCACATGATGTCTAACATAGGTCTCACATGTAATACATTTTAAATAAAATATAATTGATTTTAAATATTTATTTTCCCTGATAATTTTTTTCTGGGGAAATATGATAATATGAATTATTCCCAAACTTCTCTAAACTAACCACTTTGCTTGTAACCACTCATAAATATTACAAACAAAATAGAGTATGCAGAATAGTGATTAGATTGAAGCCTTCTACTCCTAGAGGTTATTAAAATGGGCATTGCATATGACTACTAGATATCAAGTGGCTATCAGAACTATAATTAAAAAATAAGCTCCAACCAAAGATCTCTGTGTTCCAAGATGAGGTAGTAGAGGCCAGAGACTTATTTCACTTAAAACCAGGTTAGCAGTGACCATCTTCCAAGATACTGACTTTATAGCCATCAGAAAATGAAAATCATTGTCTTATTGAAATTATAAAAAGCATACCCATTTTTAAATATTTGAAAAATATAGACATTATGCATGGTAATTTATAATAATTTATTCCCATGAGCTATGCCCACCAGAATCAGTCCTGGTGTAGGCATCTCACAACAAATGTGATCTGGTGTTGGTTTGCTTAATCTAATAGAATGTGGTGAGAGGAGGGTGGTACTAGCTGTAAGCCTAGGCCTTATGAAGCCTGCACCAGTTTACTTGAGAATGAGAGGTCTGGTGGAAAGACCTGTTGCTGAAAGAAAGAGCCTCAACCAAGTCCCAGCCAGTCCTATTAATACCAGTTTGGGCACTTGAAACATGGAAGAAGCCATCTTGGATTCTTCAGTTCCAGGGAAGCTGCAAGGTGACATGAGACAATATCTTAGGGGATAGAGGTAATGGGGTCAATGGGGCCATATTGCAGATTTGTTAGCAAATAAGTGGTTGTATTGTTTTAAGCACTAAATTTGGGGATGGCTTGTTATGATGACAATAACTAGCTATTAGGATATGTGTAAGAAAGTTATATATAATCCCACCACTTAAGACAAATATCGACATTTTGGAGTAATTCATATTCTGCAAAAAGTTTGTCATTTGCTTTTTTTTCCATTAAACACTGTATCATGAATATTTTCTCATGTAATCAATATTCCAAAATATTTAGATCTTATAAGAAAAAAAGACAAATAACAAAAAAGTCAGCAACCAAAACAAAATCACCATGAAATGGACTTTACAAAGTGAGCAATGCATGATTCTCTTTAAATTAATGATGGCATAAATATGTGTGGGATCTGGGTTTTGCTGTATATTAGTTATCTATTGCTATGAAGCTGATCACACTGAAACCAAATGGCTCTAAACAGCAAGGAACATTTATTATCTTTAACATTTATTTATGATTTCTCATAGTGGTTAAACAGCAAGGAACATTTATTATCATTAACATTTATTTATGATCTCTCATAGTGTTTCTTGGACATGCATTCACGTGGCTTACCCTATTGGTTCTGGCTTGGGCTCTGTCATCAGGTTGTGGTCAAGTGTTGCCTGAGCTACGGTCACCTGAAAGCTTTTCCAGCGCTGGCACATTCACTGCTCACCTGGCTCACTCAAGAAACTGGCAGGTTAGTCCTTGTTAGGTATGCTGGTGGGGAGGCCGCTGTGGCTGGCTGGGTGTTTACCTCACATGGTGGCTGACTTCTCCTCTGCATATGAGCTAAGAACCCAAGGTGGAAGCTACACTGCCTTTTATGACCTATTCTCAGATGTTACATACTGTCACTTCTGCCATATCATATTGTTCACCCAGATCACCCTATTCAGTGATATGAATCAACTTTGTTGAAATATAGAACCCCAGCAATAATCATTAAAAATATGTTGGCAATAATGGAATCTGGCAAGCTATTGAACCCAAACTTCCACAGAGTGAAAATAGCTTCATTGAAATATAGTCATAGCACTTGAGACATCAGGGTGGTGGGGAATAAGACTCATGCATTTTGTTTGGAAGAAACATGTCTATTTCTTACTAACAATCATAAATGGTGAAGAATAGCTTCACTGTAAGTGATAAGTGAAGAAAATAATTAAGTTTTAGACTTTTGGATATTAGTGAAATGGAGGGTTAAGAAAAGTTCTCCGCCTCAGAGTTTTAAGAAAAATTCTGTGCTGAAAATTAATTTATGTAGAAAATAGCCTGAAAGCAACTTGAAACAACTAGAAAAAGTTTTCACGCTAAGTTAATTCACATTTTATGAATCTACACAAAATAGAACTAAGATATTTTCTGATGAATGAAATTGGCTTTAATCTAGTCAGTCTGGAAGATGCAGGTATTATCAAAACAGTTATTTTTCTTAGTAACTGTTTCTTTTGCTAATTTATCCACAAACATCAAACTGCTTTATATACTCTTAGTATGTTAAGACTAGAAGACACATTGACAATCAATGAGAGAGGCATCCATCCAATCCAGTAATTCTTTCTGAAGTTTTTGTAATAGGATAAATAGGATAGATATAATTTTTTTGTTTGTTTTGGATGTCTATATAATGTGATTCTAGTCTTTAAATTTTCTTATTTTAAAATGTGAAGTCAAAATGTAGTATTTTAACCAGTTGTGGTGGCACATACCTATAATCCCAGTATTTGGGAGGATGAAAGAAGAGGATTGCAGGTTCAAGGCCAGCCCTCAGCAACTTAGCAAGGCCCTTAGCAACTTAGCAAGACCCTGTTTCAAAATAAAATAATAAAAAGGACTAAGGGTGTAGCTCAGAGGTAGAAAGCCCCAGAATTCGACCTCAAGTACCACATACAAAAATGAATGTAAAGCTGGGAGTGGTGGCACACGCTTATAATCCCAGCATTCGGGAGGCTGAGACCGGAGGATCCGGGTTCAAGGCCAGCCTCAGCTACCTAGTGAGGCACTCCGCAACTTAGTGAGACTCGGTTTCAAAATAAAGAATCAAAAAATAGGGCTGGGGGTATAGCTCGGAGGTAGAATGCCCCTGAGTTCAATCCCCAGTACCGCAAAAATAAATAAATAAATGTAGTATTTTGTAATACATCTATTTCTGTATAGTAGCAAATGATCAATTTACTTCTGCTTCTACATGACAGTTCTTCAAATGTCTATCTTCATTTTGCCTTCACTATGTCATATCCACCAACCTGCAGGCTACTCACCCATAGTATTCACTGTTAAAGTCCACTTTATGACTTCACTTTTATTCACTGTCCTCATACAAAAGCAGTTTGAAAACATTACTAGGAAATAAATATAGATATGTCCTGATATGATGAAATTTTAATTTACCACTTCATTGAACTACAAACTCCATGAAAGCAAGGGCTATATATTTTTACTCAACATTATATTCCTAGTATCTATCAAAGTGTCTGGCACCCAATAAATATTTGTTGAATAAATGAATGAATGAACATGGTCCAATTTAGTGTACGCATCTTCTAGCATATTACATCAAGTAAAAAGGAGTAAGAACAGTTTTGTGAACTGAAGAAAGACCGCACAACAAAGGTAGCCTCCTACTTATGAAAGTTATCCATAGGATTTTATAATTCTTTTTGAAAAATCAGAAAGATAAACAAGCAAAGCAAAACAAAACAAATTTCAAAAGAGAATCCACATTTTTGTTCCATGTGAGAATCATTAGATTTTGATGTGGTTCAGAATGAGGACTCTAAAGTTTTGTGTTAAGTATAGATTTAGCTTTATTTTATCAAGATTGTAGTAATGGAGAGACTCAACACTGAAGGTAAGAGATTTTTTATTGAAGCTATTTAATAGAATTAGCGTGGGTTATCTTAGCTGTCATGTCAACCTTAACTGTAACCTACTTCCTTACTTTGCTCATTCAATAATTATTATTAAAGCTGCCAAAACACTGGCATTAGAAAGCCTCCACTCGATTATTCTATTGCAACCCAATTACCCAAGGTATAGTCAGTATGTTGGAGCAAAGTGAGAAGCCTCTAAAATGGGGAAATAAGATTACTTTCTCAGTGTATGGCAAGTAAGACTCATTGAGTTTTAGTTGAGATTAGCCATCTATAGAAAAGTAATATGTGCCAAAAGTTGTTAGTTCATAGAAAATACTCTTCCAAATTAAATTTGCTTATGCTCCTTACTTACAAAACTACATTTGAATTAGTGTTCCCAATACTCAGATCTGAAGGACAGTCTCTGAATTATGGATCTATCCTGCTGGTCAGTGGATAAAATATATTTCTCACTGAAACCTGTTGATTTGTGAATGAGCCTCTGATGAGTTTAGCCATTCTAAATTAGTGCTCAGAGGCCTATTCAATTTGAGGTGCATGAAAACAATAACAATCAATAACCTCCTCAGGGATAAAGATATAAGTATTATATTATTGGCTGATTTAGAATCTGCATGGACAGCAAACACCTCTCCTCCTTGTATTTTATTCCTAATCCCTGACTTAACTTTTCTCTAAACATTTTAGAACATTATACTACAGTTGTCAATATAATGAGCAGATATCACCATCGCCATTATTTGAAAAAATTCTAATCTAGGCACACAGTTTTGGCAGTATGCAAGGTGTCAATTGGTTCATCCCATTAAACTTATATGATATATGAGCTGAATTTGACAAAAGAATAAGAACTGACTTGTCCAATGTGTTTTCCCAGTACTTTGGCACACTAGTTCAACAATCAGAATACAAGAAAACAGTTTATTATAATATCTATAAAGAAAATATTACAGAACTGCACACAAGTGTCAAATTCAGAATCCATACAGGAGATTCCCTATGCATAGGAGAAACATGTTCTGTTAAATTTGCAATCAAATTTAAACTTTCAGGTTTCAAATGAAAAATTATGGTGTATTAAATACCTATTTTATTCTTGAAAAATATTTATTTTTATTAATAAAAACAGAATAAAAATATTTAGTTAGATAATATAATATCAGTAAGATATAATAGGTAGGTTCAGTATACAGAAAAAAAATGTCACCCCTAAAGATATATTCAGTACCTGATTTCGAGAACCTGTGACTATTACATTGTATGGCACAATATACAACTTAGAGATTTTGAAAGGAGGGGCTTTTTCCAAATTATCTGGAGGGTCCTAAAAGCAAACACATATTCGTGCAGAGATGAGACAGAGGGAGATTAGACACAGAAAAGGAAGAGGGGGACACTGAAAACAGGGCAATGTGAAGCTGGAGCAGATAGAGATGTGGCCACAGGGCAAGGAATGCTAGCAGCCACTAGAAGCTGAAAGATGAAAGGAAGAGATTCTCCCCAGAGTCTCTGCAGAGAGGGTGACCTCTGACACCTTGACATTGGCCTTCTGTCTTCTAGTATTAGGAGAGAATAAATTTCTGTTGCTGTAATTTACAAAGTTAGTGCAATTTGTTATAGCAGGTACAACAAACAGTTGGGGATAAGTTTGCAGTTTTGATTCCCTCTCCAACCTAAAAATTATGCTTCCTCTTTTAGTATTGAGTTATCAGTGGAAAGTACAGTTTACCTTGATAAAATGCATCATAGTCTTATAAGGTCATAAATATATTGATACATCAAAATGTTCTTCATTTTTTAATGATTAAGATTCATGTAGACTGGGGAAGATGATGACATAGAAGGAGACAGCGCGTGTCAGTTGCTGTGATACTTGGAATTCAACCACCGGGAAGACTGTTTCTTGACAAGGGAAGAAAAGCAGTGAAAATTTCAACAAAACAATGAAAATTGAAACATGGCAGAATCAGAGCCAGATGAGTGAGCAGAGGACTGTAAAGAGCTCCAGGCATCTCACCTGGTGAACAGAGAGCGGTGGTGATGGTACTATCTTGGCTACGCCACACTGGGGCTGGCAGCTACTGGCACTGTGACTCCCAGAGACCTCCAGCAACAGAGCAATTGAGTATTGTGAAGCCAGTAACCACAGAGCATTACCAAAAGCAGTTGGCATTTCTCTCCATGCTTGACAAAGGCCAGTCTACCTAGACAACCCAGCCAGATCTGGTGACTGCACCTGAACACATCTCTTCCTGTGGGTACCCAGAGCAGTGCTCATCAAGACGGTAAGTTAACAAGCTGTCCCAGCAGAAGACTACCCTGTATGGCCACAGGGACTTGTGTGGTAAAGAATAGCTCACAGGGGTTAAGACTTTGCAAATCACCCGTGCAGAGGTGGGGATGGGGGCTACTGTTGGACATAGCAGAAACACGAGTTAATAGACAGCCCCTAGAGACATTTGGGCAGGAGGGACCTACAAATTGCAATTTGCTGAGTCCTTGTAGGGTCTCCAGGGATCATCACAGGACACCTAGTTGTGATGTCAGTGGGAGGAAACAACGAAGTCTACTGAGTTGCAGTTGGGAAAGCAATAAACTTGTGCTTGGCTGTGTTTGGGCATTACAAGCACCAAATCAGCTGCCCAGAGCAACAGTGGCATCCCTGGGGCTAAAAAACTGAGCTACATAAACCCCAGGCTTAGAACTGTACAATATCTTAAGCCAGGCATGGTGGTGCACGCTTGTAATCCCAGCATTTGGGAGGCTGAGACCAGAGGATCCGGGTTTGAGGCCAGCCTCAGCTACCTAGTGAGGCACTCCGCAACTTAGTGAGACCTGGTTTCAAAATAAAGAATAAAAAATAGGGCTGAGGGTATAGCTTGGAGGTAGAATGCCCCTGAGTTCAATCCCCAGTACCGCAAAAAAAAAAAAAAAAAAAAAAAGAACTGTACAATATGCAGTGGCAGTGGCATCATCTTGGCCAGACCATGCCTGGAGGCTAGAAGGCCAGGGGCCCAGCAGGATTTCACTTGATCACAACTACAGGCTGGGAATTTAACACTCTCTACCAGTAGTTTGTGCCTGGCATGTATGCATGTTAGTGTCTGACAGTACTTCAAATGATCATAACAAGCAAATCAAGGGAGGTGTTCAGGGGACCATCAAAACTCAGCAAGCCAAGCCACAAGCCCAGTACATAGCAATCAGTGACTTTGCTGAGCCTAAGCTCGTTGGCCATAGAGGCCAGAGATCAGCACTCTGCAGTATCACAGGATCACAACAAACAGAGCAGTGGTGGTGTCTGTGGGGCACTAAATCCCAAACAGTAGGCTGCAGGCTCTGAACAGAACATCATAGTCTCTGGTCCTACAGAGTTTGGGCCTGGGGAGCAAAGTGGCCTGCAGCCAATCAGAGACTTCTGTTTGCCTACACTATAAGAATTATATCCAATCAAAGAGGCTCTGGCAGACAAACTCAAAAGCTTGATGATTATATGAGTCAGATTTGTAGAAGCAAATATATACACCCAGCATAAACCTCATTATACAAGATAACAAATAGACACAGGAATCACATACAAAGAGGAAGAAGATGCCAAGACAACAGAAATACAAACCTGAGAACTCTGAAAATATGAGAATAAGGAACAGCAAGGAAGCAATAAGCTCCCACAACTCAATAACAAGGAAGATCACCAATATTGATCTGCAGTATTCAGGAGAATTCTGAATTTTGATATTCAATATGATGAAAGGCCTCAAAGAAGGTGTACAGGAAATGAAGGAGGAAATTGAGGCTCTAAGAAAGAAAAAAAAGATTTGAATGAAATGAAGGAGTCATTAAATTAATTAAAGACTACAATAGAAGCCAACTCTGGCACGCTATAACACATAGAAAACAGTGTATCACGCTTAGAAGAGAGTTCATTCAAAACTGAAAACACAGTCAACAATATATAGAAGACATTACAACAACACCACCTAAACATCCAAGAATTATGGAACAATGCAAAATGTCCTTACTTAGTGATAAAAGACATTGAAGAAGGTCTAGAAGCACAAATGAAGAGTATCAGAAACCTCTTCGGAGAAATAATTTCAGAGAATATTCCAAACATAGAAAAAGATTTGGACATCCATGTACAGGAGACAGAACATCATTAAAAGAAGATCAAAGAAGGACCTTTCCACACCACGTAATAATCAAAATGACTAACATAGAGGCCAAGGAAAGAATCTTAAATGCATCTAGAACAAAAGAACAGGTGACATTCAGGAGCAAAACAATAAAAATCACTCCAGACTTCTCAACTCAAGCCATGAATGCCAGGAGGGACTGGTATGATGTACTCCAGACCCTGGAAGAAAACAACTTCTAACCAAGACTTCTTTCTCCAGCAAAGATATCATTAAAAATTGCTGGAGAAATAAAAATGTTCCAAGACAGGAAGAAACTTGAAGAATTCATGACTACCAGTCCAGCACTAGAGAAAATACTTAAATAAATAAAACACATTGAAGAAAAAATAAGCAAGTCCCAGAACCAGAGAAGAGGTGAATTCTACCAGGTGAGCAACTAAACAAAGGATAAATAACACTACATCAAACAGAAAATAGAACTCAAAATGACAGGAAATAAAATTATATCTCAGTAATAACACTGAATGTCAAAGGTCTTAACTTTCCAATTAAAAGACATAGACTGGCAATGTGGATTAAAAAAAACATAATCCAACTATATGCTGCTTGCAAGAAACTCACCTTACAGCCAAAGACATCCCTATGTTGAAGATGAAAGGATCAAAAAAGATATATCATGCAAATGGAGACCAAAAACAAGCAGGGGTAGCAATGCTCATATCCTACAAAACAGACTTTAAGCTAAAACATATCAGAAGAGACAAAGTAGGTCGCTTCTTATTAAAAAAGGAACAATCCAACAAGAAGATATAATGATAGTAAGTATTTATGCCCCAAACATGGGTGCACCCACTTTATAAAAACAAACTCTTTGGGACATAAGGTCTCAACTAGACCCAAATACAGTAATATTGGAAGACTTCAACACACCACTCATGCCACTAGATCGATCTTCCAGACAAAAGATGAGTAAAGACTCTTCAGATCTAAAGAACACTATAAGCCAAATGGACCTAATAGACATATACAGAATATTTCAATCAGCAAAAGTTGAATACACATTCTTATCAGCTGCCCAAGGAACCTTTTCCAAGATAGACCACATCCTGGGCCAGAAAGCAAGCACCAGCAAATTCAAAAGATGTAATTCCCTGCATCTTTTCAGATCACAATGGAATTAAAGTAGAAATCAAAAACAGGAAGACCAAAAGAAATTACTTAAATACATGGAGACTGAATGATACACTCTTGAATGAGGACTAGATCAGAGAAGAAACAAGGGAAGAAATAAAAAAATCCCTGGAATTAAACAAAAATAGAGACAGAATATACCAAATTCTGTGGGACACTTTGAAGGTGATGTTAAGAGGAAAATTTATAGCACTGAGTGCTCACATAAGAAAAATAGAAAATCATCAAATACACAACCTAATGACCATATTTTTCTAGGTACCTCAAGGACCTAGAAAAACAGTAACAGTCTAATCCCAAAGCCAGTAGAAGGCAGGAGATAATTAAAATCAGAGCAGAAATCAATGAAATAGAGAATTAAAAAAAATACAAAGGATCAACAAAACAATCCCTTAGTACCATGCGGGCGGGGGGGGGGCGGGTAGTTGGGGAGATTGACAGTCCTCTAGCCAACCTAACCAAAAGAAAGAGAGAATCAACCCTAAGGAGACATCACCGTGAAAATGGGGAAATTCAGAGGATCATCATAAACTATTTTGAAAATTTATACTCCAGTAAATGTTTTCTGGATTTCTTTCTCAGTGGGTTCATGGTTAGCAAATAGAAAAGCTACTGATTTTTTTAGGTTGATTTTATATTCCGCTACTTTGCTGAAATTGTTGATCAGCTCTGGTAGTTTTTTGGTTGAGTTTTTTGGGTCTTCTAGATATAGGATCATGTCATCTGCAAATAAAGATAATTTTAATTCTTCTTTTCCTATTTGAATTCCTTTGATATCCTTCTCTTGTCTTAATGCTCTGGCAGAGTCTCAAGGACTATATTGAAAACATTTCCATCCACAATAACCTCAAAACCAACAAAATACCTAGGAATAGACCTAACCAAGGAGTTAAAAGATCTCTACAATGAAAATTATAAAACACTAAAGAAAGAAATTAAAGAAGATTTCAGAAGATGGAAAGATCCCTTTGCTCTTGATGGGCAGAATAAATGTTATCAAAATGGCCATTCTGCCAAAACTGATTTATAGAGTCAATGCAATCCCTATCAAAATACCATTGTTATTCTTCACAGACCTAGAAAAATAAGGCCTAAGTTTCATATGGAGAAACAAAAGACCCAAAATAACCAAAGCAATACTTAGCAATAAGAACAATGCAAAAGACATCACAATTCCTGACTTCAAATTACAATACAGAGCTATAGTAATAAAACAGCATGATATTGGCACAAAACAGACACATAGACCAATGGAACAGAATAGAAGGTACAGAAACAAACCCACACACTTATAGCCAATTGATTTTTGACAAAGGTGCCAGACACGTAGGTTGGAGAAAAGAGAACCTTTTCAACAAATGTTGGGAAAACTGTTTATCCATTTGTAGAAAAATGGAACTAAATCCTTACCTCTTACCCTGCATAGGGGTCAACTTGAGATGAGTCAAAGACCTTGAAGTTAGACCAGAGACTGTGAAGCTACTAGAGGAGGGCATAGGTTCAACACTCCAACATAGAGGCACAGGTAGAAACTTCCTCAACAAGACCCCCAAAGCTCAGGAAATTAAGGCAAGATTTAATAAATGGGATGGCATTAAACTAAAAAGTTTGTGCACATCAAGGCAAACCATCAAGAATCTAAAAAGAAAGCCTATGGAAGGGGAGAAGATCTTCTCTAGCTATTCCTCTGATAGAGGACTAATATTTAGAATATACAAAAAACTAGATGCTTCACAAAAGAAGAGATACAAATGGCCAATAGATACATAAAAAAAGTGTTCAACACCATTAGAAATCAATGAGATGCAAATCAAAACTACATTGAGATTCCATCTAACCCCAATCATAATGGCAATCATCAAGAAGTCAAAAACAATAAATGCTGGTGAGGATGTAGGCAAATAGGAACTCTTTTACATTATTGGTGGGATTGCAAATTAATTCATCTGCTATGGAGATTAGTGTGAAGATTCCTCAGAAAACTGAAAAACCATATGATCCAGCTATACTACTCCTGGGTATCTTTCCAAAAGGGCTGAAATCAGAGAACTACAATAATATATGCATACCCATATTCATAGCAGCACGATTGAAATAGCCAAATTATGGAACCAGCCTAGGTGTCCATCAACAAATGAGTGGATTACAAAACTATGGGAAATACACACAGTGGAATTCTACTCAGAAATAAAGAATAAAATAATGTTGCCGGGCATGGTGGCGCACGCTTGTAATCCCAGCATTCGGGAGGCTGAGACCGGAGGATCCGGGTTCGAGGCCAGCCTCAGCTACCTAGTGAGGCACTCCACAACTTAGTGAGACCCGGTTTCAAAATAAAGAATAAAAAATAGGGCTGGGGGTATAGCTTGGAGGTAGAATGCCCCTGAGTTCAATCCCTGGTACCGCAAAAAAAAAATAAATAAATAAATAAATAAATAAATAAATAAATAAAATAATGTCATTTGCAAGAAAATGGAAGGACCTGGAGAACATTATGACATTATGTTAAGTGAGATTATCCAGTCACAGAAAGTGAAGTGGCATATATTTTCTCTAATATGTGCAAGCTAGGGGTAATTGAGATATGAGAAGGATTCCAGATAATGGAGGAGAAACCTCCCTGGACCCAGGGAAGTGGTCTAAGGGAAGGGGAGGGGATAGACTGAGACTTATTAATGGAAATACTATCATAAACTATGTGTACATATGTGAATATACCAATGTCAATCTCAGTACTCTGTTATTGGGAAGGGGAATGGGGAGGTGGGGTAGAGGGCGCCAAGTGCTGTGTACATGTATGTCATTGTCAACATGATTTACATTACGATGTAAGATCATAATGCACCAATAAAAACACATGAAAAGATTCATGTATAGCCTTAGTGTCAAAAATATTTGACTAACTAGGTATGGTGGCACATATTTGTTACTCAGGAGTTTGAGGCAGGAGGATTCCAAGTTTGAGGGCAGCCTGGGGAACTTAGCAAAACATCTCAATATAAGGTAAAAAAAAGAAAAAAAAAAAAAAGGTGGTGGTGGGGGATGTAGCTTAGTGCTTGCTTGGCATTTGCAAGGCTCTTAGTTCAATCCTCAGTACCACCCAAAAAGCACATGCTTGTATTTGACTAGTTTGATAAAGGGTCAAGGAGATAAAAACTAGGTTGCAGTTTAATTTATATTTATCATCACTTAAAAAGTACATGAACAAAGTCAATGATGATGGCATATGGTGCTTAAATTTCCTTTCTCTCTGGCTTTCATGATTGATGTTCTATATTCTCTAGCCAAATAAAAGACCACTACTCTCAGATTGTGTGCTTGAGATTTACACTTATTTGTACTTCATGTAGATATTTCTTCATTTCCTTTTTCTCTCTTCATTCCCCAAATATTTTTTAGGTGATGCACTCTTCAAAGTGCTAAGAATATGGCAATAAATGAGTCAGACATGGTCCTTGTCTCTAGGGTCACCACTAGCCCCTGAGTGTCTTTGCACAAACTGGTAAAAGGTCCTTCCTTTCAGAAGTCACAGCCTGAGACTATGGCTTGTCAGGCTGGGCCAAGCCTCGAGTTGGACCTGGCTTGCTCCTTGGCTTGATATTTCAGTGCAGAGAACAGCTTGCTGCTGCTACAGGCAGAAGCCCTGCCTTGTCTCATGACACTTATTATACAGATATAGCAAATACTTTCCTCAGTACTTCCAGCACTTTTTTTTTCATTGAAAAAGGAACAAAAATTGTGGGTTATTGAATAGAATGGGCTCCATGTCCAGGTAAGGTTGTGTTTACTCATATTGAGGTGAGTACTGATACTGCCCACTATAATGTACTTTCTCCTACAGAAGCTGGTGAGTTGGTCTAGACAGGTACTTATGAACCTGCTTCTTACCCCACAAGTCTGAGACTTGTTTTACCTCACATTGTGTGGAAGGTGGAATGCTGACAAATGAAAATTGTACACGCTGAATATGAAACCAACCACTGTGATGCTTGGGGATATTTTGTGGGCTGTGGGCTGTTATAATTTTGGGAGAAGTGCTAATAGGCTGTGAAAAACTATTTGGGAGAATGTTATATTGAATGAAAAAAATAGTATTACAAGAACACATGTCTCCAGATGTGTATGGAGAGCACGCCACTCGCCACTCTTAAGGGACTACTTAAAATTATTATATGACAAGGGTGGAGAAAGGTTTTGAAATCTCAGTAAACTTTATCTTCTAGTCACCAACAGAAAACATAAATTCAGATACTTCCCAAAGTGAAGATATATTTGTATTGTTTCAAAAAGAAATGATTACCATTGGAAAGTTGAGAAGGTTGTGGGATTTGGGCAGTATGTATAGGCATATGTGATAAATTGGCATCTTTTATTTTGAAAAGGTAATGAAAGATTAAAGTTTCTCACATTTCCTTGTTGTAGCATAGGGATTTGGGGACAGAAAAATAACTGATAAGTGATTTTTTTAAACAGCAGAAAAATGCCTGATTCAGTTATCTAGCTTGCCAAATGGAGGCTGATCTATGAGAAAGATTTGTATTTTTAGGAGTTGGGGTTGAGTGAGAGTAGAAGAAAGAATGTGAAGGGGGAGAGAATAACTAACCAGCAACTGCTGCAAGTAGTTAGGAGGGAGCCAAGAAAGAAAGACAGCCAATATCTGGAAGATTGATCCCATCCTAAATAAGTATCTTATAGGTTACGTGAGGGAATGGTTTATGTTAAGGCTGCCTATATGTGGGATATCCTCCTGTAAACTTCACTCTCTCTCTCTTTTTTTGGTACTGGAGATTGAGCACAGAGACTTTCTACCTTTGAGCTACACCACACCAGCAGGATCTGCTATGTTGCTGAATGAAAGTTTCACTAAGTTACTGAAGCTGATCTTGAACCTGTGATCCTCCTGGATTTGCATCTCCACTCCCATTACTGTATTATAGGGTTCTCAACGTTAGTCAATTTCTTTCTGTGCTTCACTGTCCTCATTATTAAAATGGTGCTTTACGTTGCCTGAGAAAATGACAAAATGCCTGAGAAAAACAACCTAATGAAAAAAAAAAGGTTTATTTTGGCTCATGATTTCAGAGATTTCAGTTACTGGGCTCCATTGCTTTGAGCCTGTGATGAGGTAGTACATCATGACAAGGAGCATGTGGTGGTAGAGGCTGCTCTCTGTAATGTAGCCAGGAAGAGAAGAAAGAGGATGGGGCCAGGCTTCCAAAATCGGCTTCAGGGGCACACCCCAATGAGCTAACTTTCTTGCATTAGGCCCCACCCCCTAAAGGTTCCACCACCTCCCACAAGTGACACAGGCTGGTGACCAAGCCTCCAACCCATGGGCTTTAAGATTCAGACCATAACATTGTGGTAATAGCAATACTGATCTTCATGGAAATATTGCCAGAATTACATGAATTAATAAGTAAAGCACTAAGAGCACTGTCTGGCTCACAGAAATTATTCATATCTTCAGTTACAATTCCTTTAAAATATAATGAGCATCACTAGAATAATACTATGTAAAAGGTATAAGTGACAACTTAGGCTCTCAGCAATGTAGTGAGACCCTGTTTCCAAATAAAAAATAACAATAAGGCTAGGAATGTAGCATGCTTGTGCATGCATATACACAACACACATACACACACACACACACACACACACACACACACACACACAATTGCTATCTCAAATTATTTGCCCTGTAGAGTTTGTTAGTGTCTTGGATTTTCTATTAGAAATCATTCAAGGGGTTAGGGGTGTAGTTCAGTGGTAGCGCACTTACCTAGCATGTTCAAGGCCCTGGGTTCAATCCCCAATACTACCAAAAACAAATACAAAAGTGAAAACAAAACAAAAACTAGAGCCACTCAATGAGAAAAAGGTCAGCATTGGGGCCCATTTGCTGTGATAATGGGTGTGGGCTATAGCATTCTCTTCAGTTCTTTTGGCTAGGAGCTAAGCTTGTCTCAGAATTTGGCTCACACTGAGCTTTGAGACTAAGTTGTTTGGCTTAGCTTTGGTGATAGATCTGGCTGCAGCAACACTGAGTCAGGTTAGTGAGCCCAATGACATCATGATGAGTTGTCACTTGGGAGAAATATTGGACTTGTTTTGTTTGTAGAAGAGAACGAAGATGAATGAGTGGAGTTGTGGATCTATATGAGGGTAAAGTTTTCAACCACAACTATTTTAAAATAGAAAAGGCTGCCATATGTGGTCAGGAACTTTCTAACTCTGAAAATGTTTCAGCAGAAGCCAGCTCACCAGTAATCAGGAATGTACCTGTCCATTCATCTAGAGAGTAGAGATAATCATTATCTAACCAGATTGTTAGGAGGATTAAATAAGACAGTATATAGTGTATGGCAGTGAGCACAGTGCTTGACACATACTGCAAATATTCAGGGAAGGGCTGGTTGCTGGTATTATCACTCCTGTCCCATACTCATCACTACTACTATCATTATTATTATTATGGGGATTTTATTTTTAGAATTTCATTGGTGCAAAATAATTATACATCATAGAGAGATGCAAAGTGAAATGGGAATTTTAGATTTAGCAAAGAGGCTCAACTATGTGGTCTCTCCAGTTCCTATAAAAATAGAATGTTAGCTTATGCTTTTAAAGCTCTCATTCCACTCAGAAAGTTTAAAATACTTGGAAATGGGAGGTATCTGATGTGGTAGGATGTGGTTACTCTTCATGTGTTTATTATGCTAACTCCCTCGACTATTCTATTATTTATTATTCTCAACTTTATTTAGAATGCTTTAACCTGTGTATAGTTTAGCTGTACTCTTTGTTAGTATAGTAATTATAGATTTTCTTCTGTTTATAAAGATGAAAAGGAGATGGGATAAAGACATGAAAAAAGTTTCAAGTTTAAATACTAAGGTCTTTATTTCTCAGCTGGTAAACAGGTTAGATGAGAATTATTTTGGAAAAAAAAGCACCTGTTTATTTTCTTCTGAAGGATTCATTATGTTCTAAACTCAGACTTTGAAAGTCTTAATACTTTTTTAAATCACGAAGTTTTTTCTTGCAAAGAGAAATTGAGTTAGGAATAAAATAAAATGTAGCATATATTCTTCTAAGGCAAATAAACAGAATCTGTAGAGGATTGCAGGTTCAAGGCCAGCACATGGTAATTTGGCAAGACCCTGTTTAAATAAAAAATAAAATAGGGCTGAGGCTATAGCTCAGGTGTAGAACACCTCTGGGTTCAATCTCTAGTACCACAAACAAAAAACAAAACAAAACTGAAGGGAAGATTGCAGGTTTGGGTCTAGCCTCAGCAACTTAGTGAGACTCTATTCAACCTAGGAAGACCCTGCTTCAAAAACTAAGAGATATAAAGACCTAGGGGTGTAGAACTCCCCTGGATTCAATCCTTAGTACAACACACACACACACACACACACACACACACACACACACACACACACACGTGACGTTTAAAGGATTTGGAATCATAAATGATCCTTGCTCTATAATATCTGCTGGCTTTGCAGATGATAAATGGAAGCCCTGTTGGAGTTTGGCCTCATTTTAATTTTTCCTCTGTGTGTGCAGTTCACTTAGACTCCCTCTCCTTCACAGACCACCCCCTTGCCATAGGCCTGCAGAGGCAATCAAGCCTGAACAATAGGTGCCTTCTTATTTCAAGTGGTCAATTTGCATTTCCGAGGATCTCTCCTGACTGGATGAAACACATTTCACAGAGTCTGCAGCTCAGGGAACATTCCTTGTAAAAATTTACCTCTTCTTCAGCAGGGTAGTATATTGTCCAGCTTTTACACTCCTGAGGAACACTAAACACCTAAATTTGCATAAAGCGATTGTTTCCCTGTCTTTTACATCAGTTACTTATAAATGCAGAACTGCTAAGTCCCCACTCTTTCATAATGTTTGAATATTTTACTTTGCATAGAGCTGGCAGACCATGAAAGAGCAGGGTATGGGGAATTTCCATAACCTGTCTTTGATAGGCTCTCTAGTTTGGGGTCAACTACCTAATCATTATGAACCTCAGTCTCTTCATTTGTAACCCATTTGAAAATTCTATGCAGAAGGTACCACTGACTAACCACCTTTCTTTCCTGTATTAGGGAATGATTGCATATCTTCTAGGTGACAGTCCCATCACTACAGATACAAGGATGGATAATCCACAGTCTTTGCCCTCAAAGGGTCACTGTTTATAGGGAGAGGCCAATTGGCAGGTAAGGACAACATGGTGGAATGGTCGTAAATAAAGAGCCTTAGGGGGAAGCGTTACCTTGAGGTGGTATTTTAGCTAGCTCCTATTCTTGAGCAGAATGCCCTGAGAGAGGGGAGAAGATGAAGATCTGAGGGATCTGTGTAGAGGAAGCAGAGCACACAGCGGAGACTCAGCAAGGCCAGAGAGGTAAGAGAAAAAGCAAGCGAGACCATGCCCTGGAAGCCAAGGGAGAAGGCTTCAAAGCGGTGCTCAGTGACTCATCAGATGTCACCAAGGGTCCACTGGAGGCCTGTGTCTATTGGAAAAGATGACAGAGTTAACTGGAGACTGTGAGGGTGGTGCCTCGAGGAGTCAGGTGAAGCCAGGACAGAAGACACATCGCCCTACGTTTAGCAGTAAATGTGAAGTGGAGACTAGATAATTGTTGTCAGAAGCTTGGCTACTTGGTTGGGAAGAGAAGGAAAGATGCAGCAAATGTGATTCTGGGATCAAAGGAGCTCTTTTGAGAGAAAGAGAAAATAGAGAAGAGGGAGTGAGTCTAATCTCTGGCTTGGCACACAAAGACCTTTGAATTCTGACTGCTCCCTCCCTCTCCCTCTCCCTCCCCCTCCCCCATCACTGTGTGTGTGTGTCTCTCTCTGTCCCTCTGTCTACCCTTTCCCTCTATCTCATCTCTCTCTGTCTAACTCTCTCTCTGTACTAAGGATCAAACCTAGGGATGCTCTGCCACTAAGCTACATCCTTATTCCTTTTCATTTTTTTATTATGAAATAAAATCTTGCTTTATTTTTCATTTTGAGACAGGGTCTCGCTAAGTTGCCCAGGTTGGCCTCAAACTTGCTATCCTCCTGCCCCAGCCTCGCAAGTTGCCTGGATTACAGGTGTGTATTGCCACACTGGCTCTAGCTTTGTTTCTAATTGCCCTCGACATGCACATGAACCCAGCAGTGCAACTGAACTAAGGAGGTTTCTTTGAATGCTATTGTATAGACAGCTCAGCTCAGAATGCCTTTTCCCTTTCTTTTTCTCACCTCCCTGCCTGCCCCCTTCACCTCCCCTTCCCCACCCCTGCTTGGCCTGGCTAATTTCTGCTCATCTTTAAAACCTTTTTTCCTCCAATGATCTCTTCTCTCTGAGAAACATTTGCTGACATCTGCCCCCTTTACCCTCCTCTCAGCCAAGTTGGTCACTTCATTTGGAATTCCTCTAACATTCCTTGTAGACTTTAACGTTATTTATCACATGATATTTAAAGAAAAAATCTTTATTTTTATCCCTCCTAGAGGTCAGAGAGCATTGTTTGACAGGTAAGTGCTCAATAAATGTTTATTAAACAAATTAAGGTAGTGGGAGGCCAACATCTGGGTAT